>VWPU01017227.1:0-35151 GCA_013398955.1 Callaeas wilsoni
AAGAAAGGGAATTTCAGAGTTCAACTCATCCCATCCTAACGTGGATGGTTGCCATAATCAGGATGAATTGCCCTTCAAAGTTGTCTGTGTGAGTGGGAACTATGGCTTGCACAGTTAAAACATCTTTTTAATTAATCAGTAGCCTTGGATTTGCTTCAGGGATAAAATATGAGGAGATGCCTATCTGATTATCCACTGATTATCAAAATAGCTGAGGTGGGTGAAGTGTTTGACTTCTGTATGGCTAAAGTAAGCTGAAATGAATCCTGCTTTAAACTTTGAAAAAATTACGTTTTGGCAGCAATTGTGACATTATTTTGCTACTACAAATTACAATATTTAAACATACAGAAAGGAGAAAATATTATCCACTTTAATTTTTCCCCAATCCCAGAATACTGTTAAGGAAGAATAAAATTGCATTGTTGTCTTACCTGCCTATATAAACTAAGCCATAAAGTAATACTTATTTATTTACTTATTTATTATTGAAAACTATTGATTTGGTGAGATTGTAGAAGCAAGTTATAAATGATGCATAAACTGCATCAACAGATAAAAGACAGAATAAAGCCAGAACTTTTCAATTTTGGAGTTGTGTTATTATTTATTGTGGGTTTAGAAAAGCTAAAACCAGGAAAGCCCAAGAAGCAGGGAACATTCTACTTGAAATGGGAAAAAAAATTTCTTTTATATGGATTTTTTTGCCTTTTTTCATTACTCCTCTGAGTCCTTTTTTGTATGTGCCATCTATAAAGACATATGACTGTAATATGAGTGCTCACAGACCTGTGTCTCTTCAGCGGAATGGTTTATGGTATGGTGTGTTTTTCCACAAAAAATATATATAGGTGTCATCTTTTCTCATGCAGATGAAAGTTTCCTAAGCCCCATATTTTCAGTTGTTTCACAATGACTCTTACAATGCTACTTCTTTTTTTTCATGCTTCCTAAATGACCCATGATTGTTGCCATACAGAAAGCCGATTAATTTATGCATATGAAACCAAATCATGCAGCAAAATGTCAGGTGAAAAAGAAATAAAATTGAAAACGCCTCATGATAGGAGTAAGTCAGAGAACCTAAGAAATAGTTGTTTAAAAAGTGTTCTGATACTCAGCTTCACACAGGCAATGCTCGTTGCTGCTTCAGAAGCACACTTCAGAAGTGCTGTTCCTTGTACACGTGCTCTGTTTTTGAGCCTCCTACCATGTGACTAGTCGTGTCTTTATTTTTAGAGCAGCATTAAAATATATGAAGGTATATTGATTTGCATTATCTGCTAGCTAGAAGAGAAAGGGATGCCTTCCTTGCTGTTTGCTCTGAGTCAAATGACCAGTTTCTGGGGGTAATTTTTCATCTTCAAGAAGGAGAGTCCTTCATCAGCAGTCATACTGGTTTGGGAAGTCTTCTTGAACCACCGAGAGCAATACGTAAGAGTCTCAAGAAAGAACGGGATGATCCTGTATCTCTGCTGTAAGTGTCATCCCACTAAGACCCACTAATAAAGAGAGGAAGGAAATTACTTCTCAGAACATTCCCATAATATTAAATATGCACAAACTACCCATATGAGCTTCTGGTCATGGAACAGAATAGCGGGATACTTATAAGAGTGTCAAGAGACTGAGAAGTTTCCTGGCTGTTCACCTTCCTTTTGTTTTCACAGTATGTTATTTGCTAATATGGAAATATAATAATTTCTGCATTCATGGGATTTGAGAAGGGAGATTTTTATTGCTTTAAAGACAGATGATTTTAATAGTTACGGAGAAAGGTTTTTCATCTTTTGTATATCCTGTGTTCAGAGTAACAGTCTGTGTTCAAGAGCTGGAATTAGTGCTCATCCCTTAGGATTAAAGTAGGACTAATTTCCATGGCTTTCTTCTAAAATAAACATACTGTTGAAACAGAACTGAAAATTTTCTTTCCTTGGATGGTCACAGGAGATTGCTGCTCTTGGTTTTCCTTCTCCCATCCCGTTCTTCATAGACTGCAGTGTGGAGAAGAGCTGTGGTTCACTTTGTCACTGCCAGGAAAGTGGCCAGTTCAGAAAAATAGTTTAATATTTGATCTTCTTGTCAAGCTGGATTTGGCAGGGAATTAAAAGGCATTTGGTAAGTTGAGTGGAGAAAAGGGATGCTACTTCCAGTCTTCAATAGACAGCACACAACTTGTATTGCTTTTCTCTCCTGTACCTCATTTATCTGTTTGATCTCTATTAGTAGAGGGTGAGGGAGCCCTGTGAGGAGTTATGAAACTATATGCAATATTCAGAAGTGAGATGAAAGGTACACAAGAGGAAGAAAACACTACAGCACTACCCTCAACATTACAGAAGGAAGATTGCCCAGAAGTGAACGTTTGCTGTATCGGCACTGCTAACTGCACGGATCTCAAGAGATATGAGACTGCAGGCCAAATAATACAGTGTGGCTCGTGTCCACACCACTTAGGGCTTCCTTCTCGAGCAGGGTGACCACATCCTTTTCATGTACTGCTTGGCTATGTGTGCAGTCTTGATTTTACATGACTGGTTTTTTAAATGCATTTTTTCAGTCTGCAATAATAGGAAAGATGCACTGCACCCACCAAAATGAACCCAGGGTGCTTTGCTATATGCCAAGGATAAAGGGAATGGAAAGCTTTAAGGAACAATACTGGAAGGGTGTGGAGAGCGCTGAAGCTTATGCAGTTTCAGCTGTACTGTTGGTTGTAGAGTGGTCCCTGTAGTAAGCCTGTCTGTAGAACCACACAGGCATTCTTGGAAAGAACTAGTAGGAGTGCTCTGAAACAAATCTGGGAGTAAGCTATTAATTGTATGTCCAGTGGTAAATATGCATTAAAAAAAAAAGATGCATACACATTTATTTCATGTGACTATTAGGTCAGCATTAAACTAAGTGACATCAAAAAGAAATGGAACATGACATCCAACTAGCAGAGGCATATTGTTCATCATCTGCACAGATTGTATATTTTCTTTAAGAGTTCATTACTTTCACCAGAAATTTATTCTATGATATAGATAGCATTCCTGCAGTGGAAGTTAAATGAATACATATTTTAAAATATCTTATCTACTTGCAAGAAAGTAATCTCTAGACAAATAAACCTCTGGAGCAAACACAGTTTGATCTAATTTTCTACAGTGGGAATTCAGATACAGCTCTTCTAAGACAACAATATGGAAGTTAGATGTAGGTTTGTAACTGAGATAACCAAGATATACATGTGAAATAGTAAAACTAATGATGATTGGTATAATAGAGTGGATTGTTGAGCTTGTCACCATAAGCTCCCTCAATATAAAACGGAGAAAAGCACTTTTTTGGCATGATTCATGCCCACATAAACATTTTTGCATGATTCATTTTCCCATAAACATCTAAAATGTGTCAGATGAATCATACCTTAAACATCCCATAAGTTTCTACTGTTGAGAAAAAGAGAATATGGTATTTAGCTGAGGTGGTAGCTGAGATGAATCACTACCCTGTATATGTATGTGACAGGTGTGATAAGCAGATGTGATCTTTATCTGCTGTCTTCAGGGTTTTGAGTCTGGCATTGTCATTATTTAGTGAATATCAACTGCTTTCATCAGTATTGACGTGCATGCATTCAAAGATATATATGAAGTGGAAAATATAAAATTGCAAGCCCCATAATGAACCTTTTACTTTGTATTACAGAGGTAAAATGTGGTTTAATAGATGATATCACAATATGTGATACTCCAGGAGCATAAATCAGATTCTCATGCAGAGCCATTAAAAAAAGGAGGAAGGGGCAAAATGTTCCCACATGTCCTATCAGGATCCCCTGGAAACAGTTGGTTTTGTTCAAGCCGATCTATCACCCACATTGGTCAGTCTGTTATCAAGTAAAGGACCCCTACGTACAGCTATGGAGCAGCATTTGTAAGATGTAAGCATGTTCACTTCAGAATTGTTTTCCACATGATTTTCATTGATTGGCTTCTTTTGTCAATATACTCATTCTGAAGTGCCCTAGTACTTGTCTTTGGATTTCTAGAGGTAGGAAAAGACTGAAAAGGGTGAATGTTTTATTTTTTGTTAAGCAGAAAAGGAGGTAACTAGAGCATTTTAGACTTCTTAGCCTAATTTCAGTTATTGGGAATAAAAAGTTGAATTATTTAGAAGCCAAACTCAAGAACATACCAAACAATAACAACAAAACTGTATTTGCTGGTAACAAGTTGGGTTAAACTAATCTAATTTCCCTGTAGGGAAGTGGAACCAAATAGTGGGTATGTGAGAAGCACAGGTGTTAAGTCAACTGGCTTTCCTAAGTCTCTTTATGATCTTCAACATGGTATTCCCATATGTAAGTTGGGAATGATCTTGATTAAATGACCACTAAACAGATACTAAAGTTTTTGTAAATGTGAATTTGATTGGTTAGCAAGTATTCACAGTCAGAATAGAAGACACCTCAGATGTGGTTCTTGGGCAGGTACAGACACCGTTTTCACTACTGTGTTGAATGGTGAAATAATCAGCGTGCTCTCAACGAGGGAGGGCAGCAAGAGCTCCTTCGTAGGCTGGATAATAGAGCTAGAATTCAAAATGGGGACATACGTGAATTCTGCACTGAGGCAGGAATAAGATTGAGTTGAAGACTGAAGAAGGACTGGCTCAGCAGTTCTCTTGAAATGACGTATAAAGCTTAGTGTTTCCCACAGTAAACGTGACTTAGAGAAGCCATGCAATTCTGAAATAGTTTAACAAAACATTTTTGAAGTAGCTAGTCAGGCAGAGCTGAATTTGGGACATCCAGCTTGTCCACTTAAGCACATAATTTGGGCAATTTAGACTTCCCTTTGGAAGTATTTAGAATTAAGTTTGATTACATAGGGGCGGAATGTGCCCCCCGTATAACTGAAAGAAGATTGTTCATTTTAATAAAAAGATTTTTAACAGTTTTCAGGAGTAAGATTCATCCCCCAGTTTCTCTGAACTAATCACTCTCTTTCTCTGTATAAATAAAGGAGAAAAGCAGCATGATTCATCTTATTTCCATGTGGACATCTAAACTAGGTCAGATGAATCATGTCATCATCCTCTCTACTGGTAGCTGACATGTAGGCACATCTGCTTTGGAGATGCATTTGGTCTTCAGAGATGTCTACTGTCATTTGCAGAGGATCTAATCTGAAATAACTAATAGGAGGAAGGAGAAAAGAATTTGTTTTATTGGTAAAAGCAAATGAGAGTATGGTGAAGCACTGGAATGATTTTCTTGAAGGTTGTGGCTTCTCTGTTAATGTGCATTTTTTAAGAATAGTTTAGATGAAGATGTTAAAATATAAGGTCATAAATCTAGTTGAACCTGCTCTGGGTTTAAAGGATGGATTAGAACACATCTCAAGTGCCTTCTAGCCCTGTGTTTCTGTGTGGTTTCATTCTTTAGTGATAAATCTTCCAGTCCTATGTAATCTAGGATACATAACTGTAAAGGGAATGGGGAGGTAATGATCCAGTTTTGAGTGATGCAAGGAATGCGTACCCCTTGCCACATTGCCTGATGAGGCAAATCACATGATGAGATAAGGAATTACTGTGGGGTTGTAGTTTGGAAGAGACACGTATTTCCATCAGCTAATATTTCCAACTCCTTCCTGGAAAGCATTACATGCCTGAGAATGTGTGAGTCAGCAGTGCTGCAGCAGCACTTGCAGAACAGGGCTTTGCAGAGCATCTGCAAGCAATGGCAGGGTGAAAGCAAGTAAAGCTGTACAGTTAAAGTAGATAATGTACTGATTACACTCATAATCTTTCTGAAACTAAAAAAAGTAGCAGCATTTAAAAAGGCAGATTATCTTTCGTGTATTTGAAAATAGCTTGGTGAAGTCTAAAGAGCATTAAGATAGAAATTTTAAGAGAGTAATTTAATGATATTCAGCCCATACTCAACCCATATTTATGTAATTACACAGTAAAAAATTGATATGCATTTAAATCTAGCAGCGATTGTTCTCTGGTCCATTAAGTGAGCTCTGACTAAACATAAATAGTCATAAAAAGGCATAATGCAAAACAAAACCAGAAAATAATAGGTGCAATAATAATCTCATGAAAAAAATGTATTGGTATTTAAGAACAGGATGTAAAAAATTTTCACAGAGTAGTCTACTTCCTGAAAACATACATAGACTTCAGAAAAAAATCCAGATTAAATAAAGAAATCCAGGGTTTGACTTCTTGTTCCCTGTTGCCATGAGGTCAGAGAGCTGGACTGAAACATCAGATTGGCAGTACTTTGTTCTGCTGCCTCAGCAGAGGGAGGGCATGGAGATCATGGCCTGCAGGAGACAGAAGAGAAGGGGTCTCAGTGGGACCTAAACAATTCTTTGATTCTTTCATTCTAAGTGCCAAAGCTACTAGCAACTATGGATCATTTAACGTGTATTATTTAATCCTTATTTTCTAAAGAATGTGTCATAAATTGGTGTAGAAATCAATTGTATTAAAATCAGGAGTCATACTGGATAAGGAAGGATGAATCAAAGTAGAGTGGACTGTTCCAATCCATATCAATATTTGATTTTAAGATGTTATCATCAAAAGCAGCTACACAGAATAGTCTGTACATTTGTCACTCTAGAAGCAATTGCTCTTTCCTGGGATTTCCCTAGAGTTCAAATATCTTCTGAATTTCATTTAATTTAGATAAGTTTATATACTGAAACTATATGTCCTTTCCTAACCAATTTAGAGAACTGGCGTTTTATATTGTTGACAGGTGCTATTTTCTGCTCATAATTGTGAAGGAGCACATTTGGCTGCCTGGTTATCCACTTCCTTTGCGTTTCTATCTTGTCAAGTGAGAAATACTTACCTGTCTTACCCAAGTGAGAATTTACTTACAGTAATTCAGTACAATATAGATGCAGTCGTAAAATTCATTGTTCCTGGATCTTCCATGAAAAACATGGATGTTTGTTTAAGAAATGCAGCCTTAAAGACATTTTTTGGATTTTTTTTTTTTTCTCAGTAAATATGCAGTTAAGCAAAGTGAATTGAAAAATACATGCATCTAATCCCTTACCAAGCTCTCTGGAGGACTTTTGAAACCCATTACATGTAGTCATGTGTTAAGTAAACAATCTCCTTAAATTCCTTTGACTGACTGGTCTGACAATTTTTAGTGTGGAATTCCTTGGACTGTCAGATGCAGGAATTCACCAAACCTGAACCAACACGTAGAAAAAAGCTGTGAGATTAAATATTTAGTGATACAAAATGAATGTATTTACTTGTTTGATGTGCAAGAAGTGTTGATCGATAGTGTTGCATCTGCTAGAACCTGATCAACATTTCACTTCAACTTGTATAGAAAAACCCAGCTTAATGAAGTTGAGTGAGTATTGTCACCATAAAACTGGGATGATTGGAAAAAATAAGTAGGAAGTCAGGTTTTAAACTTTTAAATAGAAAGAAAAAAGCTTCATCTGATGTCAGTCATCATCATAGCTTTATGGAAATCTTCTTGAGGTTATTCTTTCTTTTCAAGTGTAATTTCTCTGTGATTCCCTAGTAATTACTTCCTGTAAAGTTAGCACATACAGACATAGTGCTCCGGCAGCTCCCTGGAACCACCTGCATATATTATTCTAAGGAAAGCAGATTACAGGTGTGAAGAGGGAAAAAAGATTTGGATAAATGCATAAGACGTTTACAATTTATCTACAATTAAGACCACTTTATAGAAGCATGATCATCTCAGCTCTTTATTTGTATAAATTGCAGTACTGAATTATATTTAAGGATACTTCCCTTAATACCAGTTCCTTAGAAAAATCTTAGGGCTTCAGTGTCACAGCCCTTTATAGAAAATGGGAGAGGAACAAGCACTTCCAGCGAGCACTTCATCTCAACCCAAAGTAGTCATCTAAAGTCAGAGATGAATCATGCCTTTGAAGTGCTTCTTAACTCACATATATATAGTTTGAAATTATGTGAAATGAATTTATCCTTCTAATCAATTAATTTTTTGACCGTTCTATCTCAACATCATCCTGCTATAAATTCTGAATTTCTCTTTTCAAATAATACCCTTTTCATACATCTGAGATGATGTGCTGTCCTTATTTATTATGGCAAATGTGTAAAAATTGTTATCTTAAATCAGTATCAATTTAATGTCCTTTTGCAATCCATGCACAGCATTTTATGTCAAAATATTTTCAAACAATTTTGTTATAAGGTACCATTTTTAAAGCTTTGGTTCTCTGGAGTGCTCTGGTTGCAATTTGGAGCATATTTCGTTCCACAATGGTAAGCAATATATTCAGAATTGAGAAATATTTTCCTCTGGGAAAGTATTGCCTGGAGAGCAATGCAAAATCAGAGAGAACATAAGCAGAATCCAAGAGGGAAAAAAAATGGTTTGGTTGAGCTCTGTTAATTGCTAGTTATTTCTTCTCCTGGCACCATACAAAACAATCTGCTTATATTGCTTCCAAAATGACAAGATGAATGGTTCCACAGTCATCACTATTAAAAGGATAACACCAGACTGAAAAGAAAAAGGAAGAACAGTTTTGAGAGAAAAGTGGAATCACTGCTTATAACTAGATAAAATGATAACCTTGCATTATTCATTCATTCTTTCATTCATATGAAAGACATTCAGTATTAAAATATAATCTGTCATGGTACGATTAAATACTTTACACTCCAGTTATGACTTAGGAGTATGGTAAATAGCAAATTCTAAGGCTAGATATTTTAAAATCAACAGCAGTAAGTTTCACTGAAAAGTTAAAAAATAATGTTCTGAATCAATTGTGATGATTTTCATTAAGTCATAAAAATTAATGTAACTCCAAAGAACAGGATAAAAAAATCCAAGATTTTACTGAAAAACAAAACAAAACAACAACAAAAACCAAACCAACCAAACAAAAAAACCCCAAACCAAACCAACCAACCAACCAAGCAAAAAAACAACCAAAAAAAAAAACACCAAAAAAACCCCACCAAACACCCAAACCATAAAGACCACAAACAAACAAATGAAAAACTACAAACCAACCATACAAAACCCCACAAAACACCCCCAAGCAAATTCCAAGATTTGGATCATCATGTCAAATCACCTGAACTTGAGACTTCTTGCAATGTGGGGCCTTTTCTCAAATGCATAGCTGGGAAGATGGAGAAGGAAAGGAAAACACACCTAAATTTATTGATTTAGAAAGCAAATTCTACATGGCATAAAATAGTTTGTGTCAGGATTAGTAAGCAAAAATCAAGACTGAGTGATGATATTAAGTAGATTATAAAACAAGAATGAGAAGTACACGTACTGCTTCAGACTGGTGAAAAGATGTAGCATAATAATGAGTGAAATTCATTTCACCTGGCTTTGGGACACATTTTTAAGATTCTGTGTATTGGTTAACTTGAGAATGAGTTTCTTATGAGTCCTCACAATTTCATTGGGGGAATAAAAAGAAGAATATGCCTTACATATGGATTTGAGACAAATTGCTATTTCTTTTCTAAGTGCAACGGTTCTTTTTAGTGTAAATAGTGCTTATAGCCTGAATTATGTATGATTGCTAATTCCTATTAATATTCCAACTAAAGCTGTCATATGCCAACTTCCTTGTGTCCTGATGCTAAAAAGACCACAAAAATCCCCAACACAAACCCCAACTAAAAAAAAATTACAGTATGACTAAACCAAACTCAAAATCACAGGATATGTAGGAAACTCCTGAAATATACGAATAGTGTGCCACTGAACACAGAACAAGTTAGACAATGGTCAACCAATTCTAATTCAAGTTTCTTGAATGTTTTTGGTTTTTTAAAGATAGCTAAAATAAATTCAAACAAGCCCTGGCAAACTCTAAACTTTTATGAGTACTTTAGAGCTATAAAAGCCTGAGGTGAATCACTATCATTTGGCAACACAAAGTTGGTTATGCTACAGGTTTAATCTGGTATACCTGTTTTCTTACTGACTTCATTGGTGAGTCTGCAATCTATGAAATGGATTAATTTGAAATACGTGTTAGTGAGGAGCCGTTTCAGTGAGTCTCAGATCTATTCTGCTGGCACTTAGCCTATTGATCTCTCTTCCCATATAACCTTCACAGGTAATGCCCTAATGAGTTCATTCTTTATAATTCATTTATATGTCTTGAAGACATTATTCTTCCAGCTCATTTTTCTGATATGGTTAATGATTCAAGGATTTTACATTATATCTGTCACTATGTACTACTTTGTAAGTAAGAATAGCTACACTGAATTTCCCACCTATACGTATTTCTCTGTTTGATGTATTTTAAACAAAGATAGTATGAATGTAACACTGTGTGGAATAATTTCTTTTCCATAATCTTTTTTCGTAATTTTTGAATGCCTTTTGCATACTTGGCTGTAACTTGCACCTGAGACATTCCTTGCCACTCTAGAAGGACAATGTATGCAAGGTACATTTGATTGTACTATAAATCTTTAGAAGAAGGAGTATGATGCTTCTGGTTTATTTGTGCTACCCATAAACAGAAGGAAAACTTAAAACATCACCAAACATCAATGGCAGCTGGCAATACTTTCCCATAGGATTTTTCAAATCATAATAAATTTATAACGTTGCTAGGTTTTCCAGTTCTGCTTAGATTTAGTTATTGATTCCTGTATACTTAAGGGCTGATCCTTAAGACAGTCCAGGCTTGTCAGTATTGGATCTCCTCTGGACTGTGAAAGGCAGTCTTGCTAAATACAATGTCATAAATCAAGGATGGATTTTAACCTGTCTCGTTATAATTTATTGAGTTCTATATATTACCCTGACTAAGCGTAAATTAATTTATAATATGTAATTTAGACTGGTGAATTATTACCAAATTATAAGACTTCACTTTGCCAAATTATAAGACTTTGTTGGCCCACTACTAATACTGGATTTTTAATTTATTAGACTATCTCTGCATTAAGTACCGTATGTGTTTCAAAAGGTAGTGCTCAGCATTTAGAACCATGTATCTTCTCATTTAGCAGATTTATAGAACATTTATCTATATAAAGAAAGGGTAAACTTAAGAAAATATACTGGTTTTACAATGGCATGGTTCCATATAAATTTATTTCAAATTAATTTTCTGAGGTACCTATAGTATAAAGACACTTTGCCATAACTATTGAGGATGAGAATTGCAGGGCTGGTTTAAAATCTAATCCAAATTGTGTTTCATTCTGTGCAGTATTTCCATTAAATCTGATTAATGTCCAAGAATAAAAAACTAGATTTCTTTTTTGTTCTCTTTGTTCTAGTAAACAAGGCATGTGCATTTTTATTTTAAACCCATTTATCCACTGGACTAATTGATACCTTGGACCTTCTTTATAATTTAGAATTACCCATGCCTCTCAGGAAGAGAAAGCCTAAAGGAAGGGAAGAGAGCAAATCTTTTAAAGCAGTGACCTGATAGTTATGTAATCACTTTGTTAAACACACTATTATCAAAAATTAGTGTATATATGTACTGGTATGAAGTATCAGCTGAAAAAATGCTATACATAAAACAAATAAGTTCTCATCTACATTTTTTCCTAGCCTTGTGTTTTGTTCTTTCTTAGTAAAATCAGGAAGAGAAATACTACTGTTCTTCAAAAAAATTAATTTATTAAAATATTGACAACTCTGAATTTTGAATTTGGAGTGTGCAAACAATACTTTTAATTGAAACCAAAGAAAAACAAAATTGACATGTCATCTGTGGTAAACACTAGACGTTATTAACAGTAGGGTTGCACAAAGTAGCTATAGGATATTGTATAGCAGTTAATATGAAGATCTCATAAATTGTGGAGGTAAGAGACACTGACCCTGAAGATTAAAAAATCATTTGATAACAATAAAAAAAGCTTGTCTAGCTCATCTGAGTTATGCTTAAAATGTATATTATATGTATTAGATTTATACTGATTGAAAACTCATCACTTCGTTTATGTTGCTGAATAATTAATGCTGATTATGTTAGTCTCAGCCCATAGATTTAAAAGATAAACACATTGCTACAGCTTGCAGTATTGAACCAGTATAACTTGATTTGTCACTGACATATCAGAATGTGTTGTAGATGACATAGACTGCCATTATAAGGTATTCACAGGAGCTATTCAATACTGAAAGTAAACATAGGTCTGATTTGCTGTCTGCCAGCAAATTTACTGAGAGCAAAACAAATCTCTGAAATAGCCATGGTTATAAAGTAGAAAAAAACCTGATTAACAAATTCTATAAGAAATCATAAAATGAAACAATCAAACAACATGATGCAGAATTGTAAACACAAGTGGCTAGTATCATCATAGCCTATTTAGAAAGGCAGAAATAGTCAGTAAATTATGTAGTTGATTATTGTACTCATTCATCTAGGGGTTGCTGAGGCACTAGCAATGTAGTTCAATATCAAAGATTTGTTATTGTTTAGACCACGTTGTAAAATCTATTGATTATCCATGTGCAGCATGATTTATTCTTTCAACTAGTATTTGTGCTCTTGGTAATAGGGTACTGCAGCCATGGATTGTAACAGACATTTTAGATCACAGACTTTATGGTTTCTATCTAGGAAAAGCAATAATAAAAAAGCTTTAATATTCTTCATGTTTTATTATTTTAAGCCATCTAAACCAAGAATCAATTTTACTTAATTTTTTTGTCTTTGCTCTTCTGGGCTTCTCCAGGATTTTATATGAAGGATTGTCAAGTCTATCATAACTAGATATCTAGAATTCCATTCAGTGGTCTCAGCACAGCCATCTAGTACTATTTTAAGTGCAAGATGTTCATACAGAGCCTACAGATATGACACAAGACCTGCAGAACATACATGCCCTTTTGGACAGGCAAATAAAAAATGACATCTACCATTAAAAATGCTATCAAACACTCTTAGGTGACTAAATAAAGTTTCTGTAGTAGGACTGCATGTTCTTTGCATTCCCTATTTCCCCCAACAAAAATGAGATGTATTACAGTGCGATATTTAGGGCTGTAATTTAGTTGCCCATGTATCTGTGCCTCCATGGGAGCTGGGTGTCCAAAGTGCCTCTGCAGGCCATGGAGATCTCATCCTTGGTTCAGGTGTCTTAAAGTGGGCGTCTTGATCAATTTAATCTACCCTGTCTGATTTGTTGTGCCTCATTTGCCGCTCCAGAAGGAAATGGGTCTCCCATATATACATGCACACCTGCAGACACGGGGTGCAGTGTAGGTGTCTCAGGTATAAGACATGAGGTGCTGAGATTGAAGATACACTCATTTATATATCTATTTAAAAGAAATCTAGCTCAGGTATGAGGCGTGAGGGGCTGGTGGAGGTGTTGGGAGCTGCAGAGGTACTCAGCTGGCATTTCTCCATGTTAACTCACAGGATAAACCCAAGAGGCTTTTCTGTGTTGAATAGGTCTCCGTTGCTGGGAACATAGCTTCATGAAGGATACTGACTTTAGGAGTCTGACTTTTGAAACAAATTCATCCCTTTGCTGAATCACTATGATATTTGGCATGTATGAATGATTATAGTGAAATTCACTTAAGGAGAGGTTCACATATGTATGTAACACAGCAATAAAAAAACCCCAAACCCACACAAGTGGGATGCACTGACTCTTTACTGTGAGCTGTCAACACTTTTTTCCTACTTGTGTGAATGCTAGAAGAATAGAAAAGAGAACAGCAAATTCAATTTTAAGAGTGACGTGAAATACGAAGCTAAGACTTATAGATAGCAGAGGAATGATTGTGATTTATAAGCATGTATCTCATTTTTATTGGAGAAAACAGAGACTGAATACAAAGTATATGCAGATCAGTTTAATATGTTTTCTCTGTGATCTTTTCACAAAGCATGCAGTTTAAAACCCACTGCAGTCAGCAAGAATCCTTTCACTGACCTGAGCAAACTTTTTATCATAATATAAGGCACTTATGTATAGATATTTATGAAATATGTGATAGCCAGTCTTGTCTTTTTTACATTTATTCTGTTTTTTCTACTATTCCTTTCAGTCAATGACATACCAGCATACTTCAGATTGCTTCAGAAATTTCTTGACATGGTTTGACACTATTTAGTTCTGCCTGTATTTAACATCACTGTTTAGACAGTATTAACTGAACTTCATGCTTTTCCTTACTTTATTTTTACAGTCTTACTTAAAAATAAATGTGAAAAAAATACATGAAAGCTTGTAAAACTTGAAGTAAAAGTTACTGAGTCGTAGCCATTCAGTGTATAAAATGGGTTAATATTTGTCATACATGTTTCTGTGTTTTTATTCTCAACTCTAAGCTAAGTTTCTTTTTGATCCATGTATTCCTTCATTGCCTTCCCTGAAGTGCAACCTTCTCAGGCAGATCTGGGGAATTCCTCAGTGTAAACACTCTTTTTCTGTTTTGAAAACTGATATTTTTCTTACCTGCAAATTATAGATCAAGCCAGGAGAGGATATTTTTCCACTATACTTTAACTACCTTATTAAACACTACTCAGTGTATTTAAGGATTACCACTTAACACGTGAAATGCAAGTTTGTCCTTTCAGGCTTTATTCATTATGCAGTTCTTGAGGCTTAGAGAGGGATTATCCATCAGTTCCTGAGGAAAGCAGTTCTTGACCGTACCAATTGCCAGACCAAACAGCACTGTTTAAAATCATGTTCTCATGCGTGTTTGGGACATCTGCTTCCTCTGGAAGAAACAAAATAAAAAACTGATCTTTTAAGAGTTAAGTTTTAATAGAATTGATGAATTGTTTATATTGTTTAATGTTACTTTTGCCCATCCATTTAGGATGGTAAGAGGAATGACTTGGAGTTACTGAGAGCATTCAGCTGTTTACTGCAACTTGCAGGACGAGTTGTGAGATGAGAGAGCTAATGTGTTTATATACATAGACAGATACAATAGGACTTTGCTGTGTTTTGTAACTTAATAGCTCAGCCTACAGTTATTTCCTGGGGTTTTTTTTAGGTTGTGTTTAAGGTAACCTGAAAAGAGAACATGGATTATTAATTGTGTTGTAACATTACTTGTAAGGTGTTTCCCTATATAGAAAAGACAGTTGTCGTAGTTTGTGGGAAGTTTGTCTCCTCAAAAATTGTAAAGCAAAAATTCGTTTGGGATATATGTAGGTTATTGTAATGTAACTGTTTTAAATTCTTACTCTAATTTCTTATTTTTTTAAACCTTAAAAATAATGATTGATTGATTGATTGATTGATTGATTGATTTATTGCAGAAACCTTTGAAATGCTTGTCAGACTGGCCGAGAATTACACAAGCACACTTTTCTGCAATGCGTATAGAAACATGGCTGCTGAGGCCACTGTGCATGTGCAGGAGTTCTTCACAGATGTTGGACTCTTCTTATTTGGCACAGACATTAGCACAGAGGAATCTGTGAACAGATTTTTTGACACCCTGTTTCCAGTAGTCTACAACCATGTGATTAACCCTGGTCCGACTGACATTTCACTGGAATATGCGGAGTGTCTCCGAGTGGCGAGAAGAGACATCAGGCCCTTTGGCAACGTTCCCAAAAAGGCCATAGGACAAATGGGAAGATCGCTCTTACCCAGCCGGACTTTCTTGCAGGCTCTGAATTTGGGGATTGAAGTAATCAATACAACAGATCACCTGCACTTCTCCAAAGACTGCAGCAGAGCTTTGCTGAGAATGCAGTACTGCCCCCACTGCCAGGGGCTGACGCTGAGCAAGCCCTGCATGGGCTACTGCCTCAACATCATCCGAGGCTGCCTGGCTGACATAGCAGAAGTTGATCTCCATTGGCGGGGGTATATCCAGTCCCTGGAGGAGCTCTCAAGAGCCATGAGCGGCGCATACGGCATCGAGCACGTGCTGCTAAACTTCCATTCACTCGTTAATGACGCTCTGGTACAGGCTCGGATCAATGGGCCAGAACTGTCTGAGCAGGTAAGACACTGGTTTTATCCACACTTGGGGCAAACAGGACAGTAGGAAAAATATCACTGATAGCTGTTACTTGTTTGGCCGTTCTTACGGTGAGGAACACATTTGTATCTGAGTTCAGCTTTATTTGACTAAGCGATTTCTGAGAGCACAAAAAATATTTTTCATGAACATAAGAAAATTCTTTGATTGTTATCTTATGTGCATATGATGATAAATGTAAACAATCCTCATATTAGTTCCCAGTGGCCTGGCTTAAAGTACCTATGACTTTGCGTATATTATTTCCAATTTTGTACATTTCAGAGGAAGCAGCACAGTTCATTTGTAATATGACCTAAGTCCTTCCTTACACTTAAGAGAAAAATCAAGTTGTGTGTGAGCTCTGTTAGCTGTGAATGCATTAAATGAAGAATTTTAGGATACTGCTATGGAAAATGCACACTATTTAACTACACTTCAGGGGAAAAAAAGCTAGTATATATGCTAATTTATGAAGGAAAGTATCAAAATTTGAATTTGTCCTGTATTACATTTAATCCACAATTTTTCGCTGTATTCTCACATGCAGACTTCACTGACAGTGGCATATTCTGTGTTAAGTGCTGGATTGGATAGCTCGGTTTGGGGAGATGCCTTTAGTTTTATAGCATACATGGGTCTAACGAGGGTGTCTGTGTGTCCCTGTGCTGTGGCATCAGCTGAGGTGCAGCAATACTTCTAGGACTGCCTCACTACGTAATTAGCTGAAGTTAAATCGGTGTCAGCTGCTTAGCAGCTGACATGACCTCTGACAATAAACAACTTGACCTAATATAATAAATAGAGGTTTCTTCATTTCTTACTAAGACACAGAGTCTGATAAAATGGGTTCTTCATCCTGCTGTAATCAGTGAATAAAAGGGTTCATTTCTACAAATTTCCTACTTTATCTGCGTTGTACCAGCCAGCTACATGAGCCATAATATCCTGCTGCTTAACTTCCTTGAGAAAAGCTGTCATTTTTTCAGAAAAGAATTTATCGCTAGTAGTTTGACTCAAAAATCGCTCCCTGACATCTCTCTAATTCCCGAGTTATTTCAGATCTACAGTTGCCTTTTAGGTGGATACCCTGTTACTCCTTTGATTTTTGTGGTCTCTTCTTTGCCTACCATTTTCAGAAACAAGCTAGAACAAGCAAGTAAATGTTCAATGGAAGGACTTGTGTTTCCTACTTCATCCTGGGTCATTGAATTTGAAAAGTTTTAGATTTGGATTTTCAACAGTGAATTGTCATTGGCCCAGACTTAAAAATCTCTCACACTCATGTTTTCAAAATTAAAGTTTTTACAGTCTGAAATAGTATATTTTAGTAAAATATTAAATGGATGAAGAGTCCTTCACTTAGTGTTTTTGCTTAATGAAAATTCCATATTGATCCAAAATAAAGTGCTTTATTTTGATATTCTTGAAAACTCCACGCCTTCCTTCTCCCCTTCCTTCATTCAATGTAAGGAATACTAAAATGTCTTATGTAATGATATTTGTTGCCAATATGTTTGTATGAAGATCATGTGTTTACTAATGTTACGTTAAAATCATCTGATAGAGAAGCATTTCCCAACTTCAAAACCCACATACTTCATTCTTGACTCAAACTGCACCAGACCTAGACATATCTTTCACCTAATTTCTCTGTTGTAATTGACCAGTCCTTTCTCTCTTTGATCACTAATTTCGTCATATAAGACTATAATGCAATGATCCCTTGAAAGATGGTGATCTAGTCAGTATATTTCATAGTTTCCCATTTATTAGGTATCAAGACTTAATTCTGATATGTAATAAATACAGTCTTTCAGCTTTAAGAGGCAGAAGACATGAATTCCATTGAAACTGGCTCATTAATATGTACTTTATCTTCAGAGTGACTCATGAACTCTTTCAAATTTGGATAAGCAATTAATGCATCAGTGACTCTAACAGACAGGGAAAAGATGATTATGAGCAAGCAAATAATGGCTTGCTTAGGCACGCAGCAGTCTCCACAGTTTTAAAAGAGAATTTCATTACATTTTGTGAGTTTTAAGGAAGTGAACAGAAAAAAAAATTAAGTGTTTGGAAGTATATATAATTATGCCAGTATTAATGTGAGAATGTACAGAGTATCCTGCTTAATGGTACATGTAGTTGTGCAGTGTTTTATTCATTCTTGGGTATGTTTGTGTAAATAACCATATGTAAAGATCTTTTCTCACACTTTGCAGGAATATTTAAATCTGATATATGTTCATACTCTAAGCTCTGTGTGGTGTGGAAAGAGCATTAATGCCTTGATAGCATGGCTTCCTTTTACAAAACTCTTTTTTCCTAGTAATTTGCAACTTGTTCCCTTTTCTGCTTGGGTCACCTGAGCAATGCCACTCTGTGTCCATCTGGAATTTGTCTTTCCCTTTCTTCTTCCTGTTTCAAAATCACCTTCAATTCCTGCCTCCCACAGCTCTGCTGACTGACAAATAAGTGCAGCACCAGTTCATCATCTTGATACCTGTGCATTATTTGATGCTACTCTGCAGAATCTAGTGGAGATGTGTGGGTTGTGCAACTGTTCACGGATTTTGTGTTTTTTCACACCTACATATTGTCATATATTTAATGCTGCTTCTGTGCCTGAAGTCTACATATGTCCATATATATATGCTCAGTGTACCCTATGCTTTTTAGCTGGAACAGAAATTTTTTAGCAAACATCTGTGTGAGTGCTCATACAGATATAGTGTAATAGACGTTTTAGAAAGCTGCATCATGCAAAACAAGAACAGTGTACACTATTAGGATCATCTGAAGAAGATGATATGTAGTTCTTGCACACTGGATAACAACTAAAAGTGCCTGTTGTTACAGAGCATCTTGCAGACTCATCCTGTGCTTCTTTTGTGCTCGACCTGAGTTGCCATGTGCTGGTCCCTGAGGTTGTGTATAGCCAAGGAAATCCCCATGGAGGGCACTGTACAGCCTGATGAATGCACAAGAACCTTATGGCACATTTAAGCCTTACATAGATGTAAAAAAAACCCAAACCAAACCAAAACACCATGACAAACCAAAAACCAAGCAAACAAAAAACCCATGGAAATTTATTTACAAGTTATAATAAATTATAATAAATATAAAGTTGCAATAAATTGTTTCATGTCACCTCAATTCTGTTATCGAAACCACTGTCAGTGTTAAGACAGAAGGACAAAGAGAGATTTTAGCAAGATTTACAAAGTTTTGGTGTGAATGGAGCCTACCATCCCCAGCATAAGAGCATTTTTCCGCTCCCTTTGTGTAAGGATTAATGGCACAGCCCCAGGCCGTGGAAGAGCACTCTTCTGTGTCACTTACTGTATGATTCAACAGCAGTTTAAGCCAGTCTCACCCTGGATTGCCCAAGTCCTGCTCTGACACCGTCCTCAGCTCTTTCTTGCCACCCTTTTCCCTTCGTGCATGCTGCCCTGGCAGCTGAAAGCCAAGCTGGTTGAAGGAGTGTCTGTGCTCTTAGCTGTCGTTTTGGTGTTTGAAGACTTGTGCTGCCACGCGTCGGGTAACCTCAGGTGAGAGCTTCACTGGAGTGCCACAGAGAGGGGACCTGAGAGGAGGGGAAATGGGTCTGAGGTCAGGCAAGAGATGAAGGAAGAGGGGAAAGGAAAGGGAAAGAAGAGAAAATTCACAGGGCTTTATAGTTAAATCTTCCCTGCAAACTTTGCATACATGTATTGTTCTTGATTCGCAAGAGATGATGGAAGAGGGGAAAGGAAAGGGAAAGAAGAGAAAATTCACAGGGCTTTATAGTTAAATATTCCCTGCAAACTTTGCATACAAGTATTGTTCTTGATTCCCAAAAGATCAATGGTGTCTGAATTTAATAATGAATAAAAGAGATGAAAAAGCATATTGATTAGTTGTTCATTGGCTATTCTGAGCACTGATGATTTTAGGATCTGAAGGAAAATTAAGTATGTGACCATGATACTAAAAAACACATATGCATATAAAAATGTGGGAATCAGAAACACAACACAAAAAAAAATAAGATCACACAAAATCTGGCATTTTCTCATTTTAAAACTGAGGAATCTGTGCTACAGGTTTGGTAAAATTCTTGTATGTACTTTTATATGTAATATAAGCCTGTAAAAATTCAGAATGGGATTTTCAAAAACATTGTCTTCACTGTGTTCTAACAGTTTTCCAAACAGTTGGAGATAAAAAAAAATATCAGAATTCTGGAAGCTCTCGAGTGCTTTCATCTCAGTCTAATCCTGAAAGAAAATCTGAGTTATGTGTCTTCTTAAAAATAGGCATGATTATATTCTATGAAAAGAGACTTTTGTCGTGGTTTTTTTTTATCAGCTAATACTCTAAAGAAAGCATGACTTTCTTGTGGCATAGAATGGTAGCAGAAAGAAGAATTTAATAGACTGTATTTAGATCTTCATTTTTCTTATTGGTTATTTTTGCTGGAATTGACTAGCTGTAAACAGCCAGAATTGCTATAATAAAGTGATATCTTCAAAGTGAGTAAGAAGGACGATACAGGAAAATACACGTCAGTCAGCCTTACCTCCATCCCTGGAAAGGTGATGGAGTAACTAATCCTGGAAAGTATTCCAAACAAATGGAGAAGAAGTCGATTGGGAGTAATGGTTAACCTTCTTGGTGTGCTTGATAGGACAGCCATATTGATAGAATATGGGTAGAGCAATGGATGATGTCTACCTCAACTTTACCAAAGCCTTTGAGAATGTCTCCTACAACAACCTTAAATATAAACTGTCAAAATGCAGAGTGAGGAAGATTGAAAAATGGTTAGGTGGTTGGGCCCAGAGGATTGTCATCAGTAGCACAAAGTACAGCTGGAGGCAAGTCATTAGTGCTCTGACCCCCAGGGGCTGATACTGGGCAGATACTCTTTAAAGTCTTCATTAATGGTGGGTTGATGGAACAGTTTACCCTTAGCAACTTTGCAGATACAAAACTGGGAGGAGCAGCTGGTGCACCAAATGGTTGTGCCATTCAGAGGAACCTTGGCAGGCTAAAGAATTGGCCTGAGGGTAATCTGATGAAGTTCAACAAAGAGAGATGAAAAGTCTTGTACCTGGGGAGGAATAACCCCATGCATCAGTAGCTGCTGGAGGCTGACTGACTGGGAAGCAGCTTTAGAAGAAAGGGTGTGAAGCTCCTGGAGGACACAAGCTGAATGTGAGAAATGCACCTGCGCGGTAAAGAAGGCCAACAGCCTCCTGGGTTTCATTAGGAAAAGTGTTGCCAGCAGTTTGAGGGAGGTAATCCTTCCCTTCTCAGCACTGCTGAGACCACATCTGAAGTGCTCTGTCCCGTTTCGGGCTGCTCAGTACCAGAAAGTTACGGAGTGACTGAAACGAGTCCAGCCACAAAGATGAATATGAGACTGGAGCATCTTCCATATATGGAGAGCCTGAGAGAGATGGGGCTGTTGAGCCTGGAGAAGAAGAGGCTCAGGGGGAATCTTGTCAATGTGTATAAATACATGTTATGAGCCACTGAAGGGGAAAAAGCCAAGCTATTTTCAGCCTTGCTCACTGACAGGACAAGAGGCAACAGGCAGAAATCAAAACTCATGAAATTACATGGAACGAGTCATCCAGAGAGGTTGTGGAGCTTCCATCCTTGGAAATATTCAAAACCGAGCTAGACATGAACCTGGACAAACAGCTGTATCTGACCCTGACTGAATAGGGATGTTAGACTATACGACCTCAAAAAATCCCTCTGAAATAAATCTGTGATTCTGTGAAATGGTTTAGAAGGTGGATGCATCAGGGGAATATTCTTACCGAGGAGCAAACCATCTTTGCCTCAGCAGCTGTGGTGGGATAGGACCTGCATACAGACATCAAGGACAGGGCAGGAACATATGCTGTTCATGGTGTTCTTCTAGTGCAGGATGTGGGCACCGGCTTCATCTCATGACTGGTGAACATTGCCATGCAAGCATATTGCTAAAACCGCATCTTCACAAGTCTGTATGAACTGTCTATTTATTTCACAGGTCTTTGGTCAAAGCAAAAGAATGAATTGCTCCTTATACAATCTCTAAGCACGGATAAAATTCCCCACAATAGGATGATAAAATTTGAGACTAATGGAGTGATAGCCTGGAAGTTCTCAAAGGAAGTGGTAGCGAAGCCATATTTCAACAGTAGTACTTTTGTTCTCAAGAGAAGTGGAGGTATCAATGATAAGCTATGGAGGGAAAACGAGCTTTGTTTTAGAGATTGCACAGACATTACCTAAATTTGACAGTGTAGGAAAATTAATTATATTGTTCTTGTCACCAAACTATCTATCTGGACTCAGCCTTGTACTCCTTTAACTTTCAGCAAGTGTGTGTTCCAATTACCAGTTTGTAAAAGACAAGTCCCAAGTGAGGCACTAGCCATAAAATTCTTTCATACTTTAAAGAAAGACAGAAAAATCCTCAAACCCCTATCATTTTCAGCAAAGCAGATTTTGGAATAAAATTGTGGAGTTCTGCCTGAAGCTTTTGGCATATGACTGTGCCATCATTACTTTGCTGAATTTAAATTACTTGATACATTGATGAGTTTAAATTACTTCACAAAATCGATAGAAACTGATTTGTGAAAACTGCTGAACGGTAATTGGAATTAAAGTCTAATACAATTATGTTCGAAAAGAAGATTTGATATCTAATCTAACACAGAGTTGAAGACCATCGCCTTCCCTTTCTCTCCATTCAGATATGCATCCAGCCATAGCTGTGAAAAACCGTACTGCTTGTGTGATACAGTATGGCATATTTTTATACATCTGTGGTTTTTTTTAATGTAGCATGAAGTAAGTCTATTGCAGTCATGACCTCCATCAAATTCAGATTCTTCTAGTGTTGTATTTCATTTCCCCACTGTTTCATCATGGAAAAACTCCTAGTGTCTATCAAAAAGTTTTCTTGTGAAGCTAAGCTGGGTTTGATTAATCAGAAAAGAGAAGGGAGAAATTTGAAAACAAAGTGAAAATCACCAAATAAAGTGTTTATGGTTTGTTTCTAATTAATGAAAGTTGTTTTCTTTAAATAGTAGGCTTTATTGCTACCTGAACATACTTAGAAATTGACGACTCTTCCCCTTTTTTTTTTTGTTTGATCCATCCTTTCTATATATTTCAGTAGCTTGCATTTACTGAGGTCTGAAGTATTACCCTTATTTCTGGCATCCGTTCCACACATTGTATATTACTACAAGTCCCTGTGCTGTATTTTTTTGTGACTGAAATCAGTGTTTATCCAATAACAAGAAGATGCCTGCTGCAACATTTAACATAAAAATTGTGGTAATCACATCTTAGAGCATTTTGTGTGTTGGAATGGCAGTTGTATGCCTAATGTTGCTGGATTATCTTCAGAATTGTTGTCCTTTTACAGTGCAATTGGTCTACTTTTTTCTAATGTGTAGAAACAGGGCTTGAAATCACGCATAGAATATTGGCAGAGGCAATAATACATGCATAGTTATGCACACATTTTGGAAAAATGGGTGTTACGGTTATGATCTGCTCTTGTGATACATCCAGGCACTGCACTCAAATGCAAATTGGAAAGACAAAATATGTACACTTTGCTGGACATACAGTTGCTAATATCCTGTTTGTGTTTTATTTTAAGGTTTAAGATACACTGGCAGATGTGTGGCAAACCCTGGAAGGACTTTTTTTCCATCAACAACTTTTTTCACATAATAGCAGAACACAAAGCCATGAAACCACGACTGTCTAACCAAAATTGGTTGCTATGTTCCTCAGCTTCTCAGCATTTGAGTATGTGGTGTCACAGCTTTTGGTACCACTTTCAAGATACATCCTTTTCTATTCCTCTTCGTTTTTTTCCCATTTTCCTTTCATTTATGGAAATGACAGAGAACATATTTCTCACCTTTGGTGAGAAAACATTCAAATCCAATGTTAAGTTCATGTCTCACACTTTTCTGAAAAGTTCTTTTTTAAAATTCATTTGTCAAATTGCCCAGATTCCTCCCCTGTCTCTCCTACTTGTTGTATGGCCTGCAGTTGCACTGGCAAAGTGTTACGGACTGACAGCAATCCCCAGTCCCTGACCTCCCTGCAGCACCCGAGGGACTGAGGGGCAACAGAAGAGCTGGAAATGAAGGAATGAGATTTATCTTGAGATGAAGGAGGGAGAAGATAGGAAGAAGGTGTTTCTAGTCTGAGCTTTGTTTCCCACCATCATAATCTCTTTTTAATTGGCAATATATTAGCTAGTCTTCCCCAAGCTGAGGCTATTTTGGCCATGACATTAATTCGTGAGTGATCTCCTTGTGTTTATCTTGATCCACAGGCTTTTTCTTATTTCTCTCCCCTTATTCTGTAGAGGAGAGGGAGTGAGAGAGCAGTTGGGTGGGCCCTTGGCTCTTAGCCAAGTCCAACCCACTGCAGTTATCTACACACACGCATGACTTTGGCAAGCAATGCTGAGTAGTGCAGGTTTACATGAGATATGTTCCATCTAGACTGCCAAGTAAATAATGTAGGAATATATCATGGCATGCATTATGCATTCATGTTTAACGAGTTTTGAACAAACCCACTTCACAATTTGAAATTGCTTGAATCTTACATTAAATGTTTCAATTTTGCTGCATTTCTTTTTTAAGACTGAGATCTGTTATGTCAGGAAAGCATAGGATCTTTAATATACCTTCCCTTTTTAATCTTTTTTTTATAACAGAAGATTAGACAAAAATTGGGCAAAATGCACAGATTTGAAGTGGCTTTTCTCTTTCCGTTGACTGCATGGGGACTTAGAGGTCTGAAAAGTGTGGAGTAAGCAGTCTGGGCTGCCATCGTGTTCTGGGTTTAGGTGATATGATAGATACCCGACTCTGCTTTGGCACAATGGCAAGCTTATCTCAATGTGCCCACTGGGCACTTGGACTGCAGGTAAGGAAGGTTCTCTGAGAGACTGAAAATGCTGCAGTCTGATTCTCCATATTTGCAAAAAGAGAAGAAAGGAGACTTTTCACTCCTTCCCCAAAGCTGAGTAGACAGCATGAACAAGTGTAAAGAAGAACACTAACAATCCTTTCTACAAGCTGTGTGTGTGTGGTTTTTTTCTGCTCTTCGTTTTTCATTGTGAAACAGAATAAATTCACAAAGAGACGTAATGAGCCGAGCAGACTTCTGGTATCTCAGTTGGCCTTTAAATCACTACCAACCCTTTGTAATTAAAGAGAACTTTTTTGAGGGCAAATCCAAAGATTTTGAAGCAAATGAGCTTTTTGGACTATTTTGGTCCCTGAAATGATATGAACATGTATGAATAAGTGACTTTCTTGTATGTCACAAAAGATCTTCAAAGAAAACTGGTTTTCCCAGGTTCAAAAAAGAGAGCGAGGAAGCACTGAAACACTTAGTATACAGATACAGGAAGCAGAAACACTGATCTTATAAGCTACAGTTTGGAATGGGGAAGAAACACGTAGGTTCTCTTAAATACTAACTAGATAGTGGATTTTTCGCTCCTTTTTTTCTGTCGTTTTTTGATTCTTATTATCATGAAAAGATGACCCTCCAATTATATATGAGTTATTGACAGTGTCTTATGCTAAATGAAAGAATGCATTATGACTATTAATTTAAGAGGACATGATTATATTAACTTACATACTTACGTTACAGAATATTGCTAACAAAACTGCTCTGCTCTTCACAATTCTGGAACATAAATTGCAGCCTGCAATAAAGTGTAAACACATTGTGCAAATATGCTGATGCAGCCGGCTTGGTTTGCTTTCACTAATTCTTCATATATTGTAAATTGTAGTATGTTTTTTGTTTTAAGTGAGTTAGGTGCCTGATAAAGGTTATAGAGCCCCAGTTCTGCTTTCATTGAATTTCTTTTGGTTTACACAGGTGACCCTGGATAGTTTTAGACCTAGATTTAAGAGCAATTCTGCCTGTGTCCTACAAGACAGCACAAGGTTAACCCTCTGTGTCAGAGCTGTATTTGCTGGGCACACAGAAATAAGGAGTAATAATGTATATTTGAACCACAAGAAAGCATAAATAAATCAGTCAAGCTACACACAGGCAGCTGATTTTTGGAAAGGGCTACTGCCGGTTTTATATAATTTCTTTTCAGAGGAGAACCACAGAGTGTTTTCACTGAACATAAATGAAACACCTTGGCATCCACTGAAGCAGACTTGGATCAGGAGAGCTGGCAGCCTCTCATAAGAAGCAGTTTTTGTTGAACTGCCTTTGAAGAGTTTGAACTGGCAGTGCTGTGTTCTGGCTACAGGGTAACTTGGCTGAGAACATTAGGATTTCCCCTGACATTAAGTCATTTAAAGTAAAAAAAAAAAAAAAAAAAATCATTTCCTTCCCTCCCAGCTCCATTCAGGAGGAGAAACTGTTTTTACTGCCAGACTTGCTGAGTGTTAGTCCCTCATGAATGGAGCAGCAGAATTAAAACCATTTACAATTTTGGTAATTAAAGACCAGAAGACACAAATTAAAAGTATATTAAATAGCTCATATGGTCTCTTAGATTTCGTTTTGCAATCCCAACATGCAAAATTATGAAGGAAAGCAGAGATAATTAAATATTGATGAGATATGAGAACAGTCTCAAGAACTTGGGCAGGAGTACTAATTTTGATAAATGTAGTGGTAGGAGGAGGACATGAGTCTCAGTCATGTGAAAGTTGGGGACTGTGATTCCTAGAATCCAACAGCTTGAACAGTAGTCTTTTACAAAACCATACGAAAAAATACTGATTATAAAAAGCTGGCTTGCAAACTCATTGCATTTTTGTCTCTTTCCTTGGTCTTGACTGAAGATTTTGTACAATCACAGAATGGTTTGCATTGCAAGGGACTTTAAAGATCATCTAGTTCCATTCCCCTGCCATGGACAAGGACTCTTTACACCAGACCAGATGTTAAAGGTCCCATCCAACCTGGCCTTGAATACTTCCAGGGATGGGGCATTTCCCCATGGCAGTGGTGCTGCATGGTGCCAAACCAAGTGGAATCATTAGTTCAGTATCTCCAAGTTGTACTTCAATTTATATATCGCAGAAAATTACTTTCCTTTTATTTCCAACATGTAATCCTTTAATTCTTTTCCTGAGGAGGCTACCACTGCCTTGGTGGTGGGTGTGCATTCTGCAGTTTACATTTATTTTTCCTCAATACCACCTGGTTGGGTGTGAGACAAATGCTTACATTTCACAAGTTTTCTTTGAATTGGATTTGTCCTTTTGGAGCTTGAAACCACTTCCAACTCTTAATTCTCTTGAAAAATTATAACTGCACATTTTCATGACACACCTGAAATTTCAATTTCAATTTTGAATAAAATTTCTCAAAAATATCATTAGCTGGCAAGTCTATTTAATATTTGTCTTGCAGGGGATTCTAAATTGTTTAGTAATTTGAGCAGGCATTATTCTAAGTGTCATCTTTGCTCTCTAATTCTCTAGGCTCTTGTTCACAATGTTTTCCTCTTCACTTATCACAGACTTCTGCAAATTCTGTAAAATGCTTAAGCATAGGTATGAATCTTGTAATTTGCCACTGTAATTCCAGAACTTGCTTATTTCTGTATGTTTGAGACATATTCTTAGAGTCAAGTAGTCGCAGATAAAGAAGATAAAATTTGCAAAGAAAGCAAAGAAAATAATACAAAATTTCTTCATGGTTTTCCTGGGTTGCAAACCATGGTGGTGTACTCCACCACTCTCTCCTCACATTAACAATCACACATTAACATTTTTCCTGTTCTGAAGGAAAAGCAGATGTTTATTACATCATGCTTGCTCTCCTTGTTTTCAAAACCTTATATTTTGTCTCAATAGGGAATACTTTAATCTCCCCTGCCATGTGCACCCTCTCATATATCAAAATGCATTTTTCTTTGAAACAGAAGTTTGATATTAAATGACAAACTGTTCCAAGCAAAAAGAAAAACCCAAAACCCCCAAAACCAATAGAAGGCTGCTGAAGTGCTTGGGAATACTGAAATACTGATGCTCCCTCTCGTGGTTTAGCTGAAATAAAACAAACCAAGGAAACTATTATAACAGTTTAATGCATTGTTTTCCTTGATCAATGTCTTGGGTAGTTTGATTAGTACTCTGGTGCTGGAAATGCTTGTGACTCATCAAGAATCTGTTTCTAAAAGAAAGTATTCCTTGTGTATTTCTAGAAAGGAAAACAAAATTAACCACAATTTTATTTGTAACAAATGTATTTCTAACCAACCTGATATTTCATTCTAGCATTGTTTTAGGGTTGTTAGATTTCAGCTGCCCATTTGCTCAATAGTGTTTGAGGGGATTTAACAGTAAGGAATGTGGCAAATTTGTGATCTGATAGCTAGAACTGAAAGCCACCAGACTAATCACTAACTAAAACATGCATTAAATAAAATCAGATTATGGCATAGCTAGTCACTGAGACTGTGCTGTGCATAGAGGAACAGGGGAGAAGACACCTCTCTGGATACAAAACCTCTTGGGCTTTTACTCAGATCTGGCTGGGAACCAGAACGAGGAGTCAGAAAATTGCCCTTTCCTTTATGTTTAACTCTTTCATGTTTGTTTTGGTAAATTTAGCAAGCTCTGTAAATTTTTGATACATATATGTATATATCTCTAGGATTTCCTGTAAATGGGGTATGTGTCAAGTGTTAACTAGATTGATCCAGTTTCTCAGACCTGCAAGGCATCAGTGTGGCCATAGTCCATGCAGGCTTTTAAAACTTGAGTCTACTGAGACTTGGCAAATCTAGTTTGAAGTGCACCACAGGGCTCTGCTTTCAGGTTGCTTCAGTCATTTTATGTAAAATAATTTCAGTAGAAATGCTGAGGCAAGAAAGAATCATTTGTATAGTGGGAAAAAAGAGCAAAAGGCACAAACCAAAATGAAAACAAAGAATGTGACAGATTTCTCATACTGAGCATCTGAACTCAGAGAACAGTGTCCGACCATTATTGATATGATATTCCCATCATTGTGCAGTCCTGTTTAAATACAAAGGTTTATAATGCTCCAGTTTTCCAAACTATGAGCAATCATAAGTAGACATTCTAAGGAATTGCACCAAGCAAAATCAAACTGCCATAAAGTTCATGTGTGGCACTAATTGCAATTTAACTGTGTGGTTATTACAAGAGCTTTTAATTAACTCAGTCATCATACTGTGGCATACAAATTGTGCATAATAGCAGCATGCTGACTATAATGACAGTAGGTTTGTCTGAACTGTGAAAATCAAGAGTTTTACAGTTTTCCAAGGTTTCTTTTTATGCCCTTTAATATTATGTGGTATTTAAGGTCATTTCAAAAAAAGAAAAAAAAAAAAAAAAGAAAAAATCCTAGCAAGTTGCTGAGGCTTGCCTGTTCTAAAATTTTGTAGAAGTCTTTAATTCTTCCTGAAATTCAGTGAGAGTGGTGATTTTTCAGTTTCAATTTTCTATTTTTAATCCCCTTTGAGGATCATTTTACAAACTCTTCTCTTTTTGAAGCCAAGAAAAATGCTCAGTTTGTGGAAACATTTAGAGGAAATACGATTCCAGTGAAACTGGAAGATAATAAGAATACATTCTGATCAGATATTGCTGCAAAATGGTCATTTATTAGTTCATTAGGGTAGTGAGAGCATTGCCCTTCTCTCAAAGTTATGATTCCAGTCTCTCAAGACTGGCAATAATAGCACTGAATGATTTTTCACTTGGAAGATTAATTTTGCAGTCCAAAGCGTAAAAATTAAGAAACAGTGTAACTAATGAATATAGTTGTAGTCCTTCAGAAAACACAGGAAATACAATTAGGTGGTGTTACACTTACCACATGTATTTCTTCCTATAGATATAAAGAATGCATTAAAAATATATATATATAAAGCAGACATTATTGTGGATACTGTATTTATCTGGTTTTTAGACTATCGTCAGCTGTGTACTGGGAAATGAAATACCGGCATATTTTAGTTATAAATTATTTGGCTCACAGACAGAACAGGCACCTGAAGGCAAGACAAGAGTACATGACGTTTTCATATGCACAAGTTTCCTGCAGAAACCAGGTGATAATGAAGACTGGACTAGTGAGGGAGGCAAAAGTAAATTTGTCATGCACATAAAGTTAATGACATAAAAGTGACAGACTTTACTGAACACCAGGTTGGATTCAGCAGGGCGAGCAATAAACACATGATGTACCAAACACAGAAGGAAGAACCAACACCACACAAAGCCCGTGGTCCCAGAGGTTTAAATATCATAGATATGAGAAAGGTAACAGGGATGCTGACATCACCATTGTAAATGCTGAAGTAGCTCATCCTTCAGAAACTATGTCTGAGTAAATGACTGCTAAAGAGCTAATTTTGTGCTGCTGCTCTCATTAACAGAACTTAGTTCTCAGCAGTATGATTACTGTCATGCATATCTTTGTGAGAATGGCAGAAGTGTATATGGTGCCATGCAAATGCTTTTTATTAGAATTTTCAGAATTTTCCAACACTGAGGCAAAAATCAGTTCTTAAAAAGACATTTCAAATAATTAGTGGCTTTTAATGTTATTTTTATATATTAAGTTTACCCAAGATTAATTTTTAAGAAAGATTTTGTATTTGAAACTAAGGTTTGTATTTACATGTATCAGTGAATGCAAATTTCCTAGTATTTCAAATGTATTTCTTGAGACATTGACTCAAAGAGAACAGAGAAAGGCTGTTAGACAGTATTTTGAAACAACTGTTTATGTACAGCACATATAAAACAAGTATCATCCATATTCCAAGGCACTATGACTGTGCGTTAGAATTACTGATTTTCTTTTTTTGTTCATTTTAGTCAGAGCAAAATATAATGAGACTTTATTGTAAATTCAAGAAATACGGATAGCTGTGGATTCTCTCGTTTTCCTAGTGAAGGTGAATGTATATGAGTTTTTTTCAGTTTTCTACAGGTGGAGCCAATTTATTTATTTTTGTTTTTCTTTTTTTTTTCCCTTGACCTGAAAGACTGGTGCTCAGGGGCTGCATTAGCTATTAAGTCATCTCCACCCTGTTTCTCCTCTCCCCACAGGCTCTCACCCTGCAGTCCGGCTCTGTGAGTGCCTGGACAGCCAAGGTGCCTTATTCAGATATGCAAGGCACCTGAGCCCTGCAACACCCTGCACATCTCACCCATGCCTGTCATGAGACACAGCCTCCTTCCCAAACATCTGGATCTGACTCTCAGTCTCACTCTCTGTTAAACCCTTACTTTTATTCTTGGTTAAACAAAGAGTAGTTGAAGAGTCGTATGGCAAGCTGGAACTGAGGCAACTCAAATAATCAGTTGCTTTGTCATAAAAGATGATCATAAGCATAATGCTCCCTGTGTCACATCAGTGAGCATAAAAGAATGTGATAAAAGTGAGACAAGTAAAATGAGGGAAACATTTTGCGTCTCTGGTATATCTCCATTATATTGGCATAGAGTGGCTGATGGGATAAGCTGCTGCAGAGGCTGGCAGTGAAGGAGCAAACTTGCATAAGGAGGCATGAAGCGTAGAAAAAATGTAGAGACTTACGGGGGAAAATGGGGAGTCCACTTAAGCTGATGGAATATGCTTTAATGTGTTGTGAAGGAGAAGTAATAGGAGAAGTAGTGTCAGGGAGGTTTGAAACTGAATTTGAGGACAAGAAGGAGTGTAGTAAGATGCTGTCCAAAGAGGCACTGCCTCTAAGAAGAAACAGGGAAATGAATGCCGCCACTGATGTTCAAAGTGTAATCCCTTGCAGGACATTAGTCATATGTCCAGAGATAATTGTCTTGCAGGTATGTTCATACATGTCATTTGAAGGGGTTTTAAACTCTAACTTGGCTGCCTGAGTTGTGACATGTGAACCACAGCCTAAAAGGACTACTCACTTTCAACTTTACCCTCAATTTCAAATCATAAGGTGAACACTAATTCTTGTGTAGTAATAATGCTGATTCTTTCTTCTGTTCACTGGCCTAAGAAAGTGCATTCAATAAGTCTTTCATTATCACCACTTACACCATGCATGACAATAAACTCATCGAAATTAATGTGTTTATTCTATTTTAAATTTTAAATGTATTTCTTAACTAGCTCTGCAGGAGTTCTTATTTGGAAAGTTGGTCCCCAAGACTTGCACTGCTCTCTTTAATGCATGATGATAACTTGAAAATGAGATTTATCTGCTGTCTCTGTTCTTACATGTGGAGATATAAAATACAGTAGGAAACAATAATCCTTGTTGTGTAGCATACACATTCCTTCTTTCACATGGTAGCATTTTGAATATGTTTCTGCTTCAAAATTGGATGCCTGTCTTAGAGGCTCTTTTTCTTTCTAAAAGTTGACTGCCTATTGACTACCAAGTTTTCATAAATCACATACAGTATTAGTTTTTCACCAGTGCTAGCTTACACAATTGCATGCTGTTCAGTCTGCTTAATATATCTTGTCAGATGTGATTACAAGCATAACTATCTCTTATTTAATAAATATATATATTCCTAATTATTTTTATTCAATGACTAGGAAGAGTAATGAGCTATGAATGCGAATTGATGTCCTATGTCATACAAAATGCTCAGTATCACATTTTACAAAGAAGAAAATGAGACTTCATGTGAATTTTTAGCTATTGACATCTGGATCAGAAAACTGAACATAAAATTCCTTGATATTTTCAACATCTGTGGTCCAATATCATTAAACTTACATTTTGGGTCATTACCTTAACATCTCGCAGTGTTGTAATGCAAGTTTCCACCATGCTAACTGTTCACTATATGCTTTGTGTAACTGGGCTGAACATACCATAATAATTCATCAGCCCTGAAAGAAAGCACAAAGGTCAATGCATATTACAAATGTGATTGGCATACATTACAGAAAAAATGGAAATATTCTGCTGTTCACAACACATCATGTTCTCGGAGGTTACTGATATTGTCTGCAGAAAGATACACTTCCCTTATGAGAAAAAAAAAGCCACAATCAATAAAATACATGGTGACTTTCTTATACACTTGGTATCCCTTAAAAAGGAATGCTTTTATTATTTTTTTCCTACTATGAAATGACTAATTATATGTTTGCTGTATTCATTATGGATACAGTGATACAAAGGATGATAATTAATTATGCTATTCTTGCCTTAGTCTTTTTTTCTTATTAAAATGTATTGAAACTGAATTGAGAGATAGATAATCATTTTTGCTTATGTGAACATGTGTTCTTTCCTTCTTCTTGTGGCTTTTTTTCCTTTTAGGTGAATAAAATATGTGGTTCTCCTGTAAGGAAGACTAAACAGTCTCCGGGTTGCTCTTTTGATCAGAACAAAGATAATCAAGGGTTGAAGATGTTCTCCAGAGACAGTGAAGAAACACTCACCAACAGAAGAAAGTAAGACATTAGTTTTACAGCCAGAAAGAAAGAATAAAGTAAGCCATTAATTTTTCAACGGAGTAGATTATGCCCAATGCAATGGCATGCATTACTAGAGAATAAGGTCTCCAAAGAATGAAACATTTTTGCAACACAGTCTACTCTGTTACATTTTGGAAAGGGTAATTTCATGGCTAGATTTTGTTTTCAGAAGTAGTGGACCTAGGATCAGAGTCATTTGATGTGGTTTAAAGTATTTAGGAGGGTGGATAACATTGATAGAATATGAGTGTTAGCTCTATGTGTAATTTTTTTAAAATTACATTTAACTTTACATTTCAGGAGGCATTATTAAATCTGACAAAAAGTTAGTGTAGCTTTTTACAGAAAACTGTTTGTACAAGCTGGTAAGACAGAAAAAATGAATGACTTTTCTTACATACCTTTCTGCTGTAAAAATGAGACAACTAAGCATTTGGGACTAAATCTGGAAAGCTTTGTTCAAGCAAGACCTGCTGATATTTTTTCTCTGGCTCTCTTGCTGGTATATAGTGAATTGAAGTGACTGCAGAGGCTTGGTGATTTCATTTAAACCAGGCTCAGCATTGCAGGGTGAACTTTGTGTAACTGTATGAGTTAGGTGTTTGAGCTGCCATTACAGTCTGTGGAAAAGAGAAGTCATTTTAGCTGCCCACTCATCTGCAAGCATCCGGTGCCACTCAAGGATACCGTGTGGTATCCCAACTGATCTCCTGCCAAGAGGGATGCAGGTGTCCCATAAGTTGTATCATAGCGTTCAAGCCTGACAGAGTTGAAGAAGTGTTTGGAACATACTCTGAGGCACATGGTGAGACTCTTGAGGATGGTTCTGTGCAGGGCTAGGAGTTGGACTCAATGATCCTTGTGAGTCCCTTCCAAATCAGCAGATTCTGTGATTCTGTGATGGCTTCCAGCTTTCTTAGGTGGCTGAAGGAATCTCAAAGGCCAATCTATATTCAGACAAGTTAATCAGGTTTTTAATGACTGTAAGTAGTAATAGCACTGTAAGGCATTAGGAGTGTTGCAGTTAAGATTAAGGGTCCATTATGTAAATAAAGTACGGAGTTAAAAATCAGAAATTTCATTTCTGTCATAGTGTTTGCTAAAATACAGAGAAGTTTCATTTGTCCTCTTTTTCCTCTCATTTCACTTTGTAGTGCAGAAGGAAACAGAAGTGAGAGGATTGCAGGGAATAGTTGCTCACTCCTGATGTCTGTAGAAGAAATAGTGCCTCAGCTTCAAAGGCAAACCATTCTTCTCAGTGTAAGGACCTTCAGTTACTAAATAGTGGAGGAAAAAAAAAATCCAAAGTACAAATACAGGTTTTTGAAAATATTGTGGGAACAGAAAGATACACAAAACAGAAATTTGCTTTAGCCAGCACAATTTTCCAGGGAATACCCATTACAGGGATGCATGTTTCTCAGTTACATTTATCTAAGTAAGTTCTTGAGGTTTTCTGATTGCTAACACTCTGCAAACACAATGCCATATTCTAAAATGTCACTTAAACCAGGACTGTTCCATATTTCAAAGCACAGTACACTGGATTGACTTCTGGGAGATTGCCTCAGAGACCTTGAGGGGCATGAGAGGCAGTGGGCAACACAAAGCAACTTTTTTTTCCCTTCCCTTCCCTTCCCTTCCCTTCCCTTCCCTTCCCT
>VWPU01017227.1:35293-177929 GCA_013398955.1 Callaeas wilsoni
CCTTCCCTTCCCTTCCCTTCCCTTCCCTTCCCTTCCCTTCCCTTCCCTTCCCTTCCCTTCCCTTCCCTTCCCTTCCCTCACCTGCCTGAGATTCTGGAGACACTTCATGGCATGCAAACTCTGCACCAAAAAGGGGGAAGGGAAAGAAAGTTTGAGATCCACTGACGCAGATTTCAGTTTAACAGCTTTATAGTTGATATCATCTGCAGTTGCTGCCTCCTGGATCACCTCCTTTCTTATTAGTCACAATCACTTTACATTTCACTTTATATTCCCATAGCAACTGTAAGAGCCTCACATGGAAGTGTGACTTCAGCAAGTGCGTGCAGCCTGCTTTTAAGGAAGTGCTCTTTTCTAACTCCACCTTATTTACCTCCTGTGGTACTTCTGTTTTCCAAAAGCATTTCCAGATGAAGGTTTACATTTTAAAGTACGTGTCGGGCTGCTGCTACCTGAACTTTTCCTGAATTATTTTTACCATTGGACCTAAGCTGGTATTTTCTGGTACGATTCGGTACAACAGGGAAAAGAAATTTCTCTGTTCTTCTGATGCCAAAAAATTGTTAGATGAATTTTAAAAAATCTAAACAAACCCTTCCATAGCAACATACAAACCGTACAAACTTTAAAGCATGTAATGCTTTTTTTTCCAGAGCTTCATACTGCAGAAAGCTTCTAGTACAGAGAATGAAATTGTAAAAAACAAACAAACAAAAAAGAACATTTCTGAATAAACAGATAAAAAGTATCTTCAGCTTCCACTGACTGTAATTGCACATTTGTGCTCAGCTGCCTGTAATTACATGCTATCTGGTCTACAGGATGACCATGTGAAAATTGACATTCATACCATCTGCCCTTCTAACTACTTTGGTCAGACATCAACAGGGGCTGAAATCAGTTATTACTTCTCTATTAAATTTAGCTTTGCCTCAGGATGTATTTACTAATAAACTGAATGACCTTTCCATTAGAATGCAGTTTGTGACAAGCTATTATGACAGCTATATTTACTAATTTTTAATTCTTCAGAAGAAGAAATTCCAATTGTTCGCTTTGAGAGGACTCTTTAAACACTGTTTTTCATCCAGACTGTAAACATAAAGCACAGACAAAATCAAAATCAATCTTACTCAATGTGATTTGGAGGGAAATTGCAAACCCACTGTGCACACTGGATTCAATTTTGGGTGTGGAGCAATAAAAAATATGACTATTCATGGCTAGGAGAGTGTGGATGAATCATATTTAAAACCTAATGCACATAGGCAATTATATGATGCATAGTCAAAATTGACCCTATATGAGATTTTTCAGAACTGCAGTTTTAGAATTAGTAGGGCAGTCACATAACATTTAATAGACATAGTAAATCAAAACTACTGTAGTTCTTGTAAAATATTTGCCCTATTACGTGAAAGCACATATGGCTTTTTAAATGATGGACTATATAAATCACTGATGTTTTATCTGTTTTAACTTGAATTAAACAATACTTAACAATTAAATTCCTTATAGCATTTTAGGCCTGTGGTGGCTAAATATAGGGAAATGTATATATTATTTCTGGCATTTTTTTACAACTCCAGACACTGTATATACAAGAAGTTAACATAAAGTGAAGCTTGCTGGGTTTCAGAGCAATGAGTACAGCATTTGGTGGGGCTTTTCTGTGTGCCTGCAGGTCATAGGTAACTCAGTAACACGTCATGTTCCATTCCAGAATGAAAAAGTATTTTAATTTTTCACAGTAGGAAGGGGTCTTCCAGGAAGAAATTTTCAATACATGAACAAACAATTTATATTAAATATCACAATTCTGTTAAGAACATACCAACTAAAAAGTAATTCATTTGTTTTCAATTAAGTACAAAACCTTATCATTACCTCTGGGCATCTTGAAAATTATTTAAAATAACAATACATAATTTATAACCTGCCAGCACAGCACATGGTAGAACTGATACAATCTTTCAGACACTTATTTAAGTCTTTACTAAATATTTAACATCTACACCTTAAACCTAAACATTTTACCTAAATCTTGAGTTGCTGCATAACTTTCAAAAATATTCTTTGTAGTATTTGTAAAGGTATGCAGGAGACTTCTTATTAGTCCTTTGGAAAAACAAGAGAGTTATTCATATGTGCCTATTTTTTCTTTGCTATGCTTTTTTTTTGGAGCATTTTTTCATTTATTTGTCCAACGGTAGCATTGCAAACCTTATCACTACTCTGCAAGAAAATTACGGGTTGAAAGAAAATAGTTCCTGTTCCAGAGCATATGTAAAGTAGGTGGTTTTTTTTTTAAATTTGACCAATGAGAGTATCAACTTTGTAAACTAATGAAGTGTATCTAAAAGAATCAAGCTCATCTATTGACAAATTGATTTTAAAAATCACTCGAACCAGTGGAGAGTAATGGAATAAACAAACTCCTTATCTTGTAGAAATGCACAACAGCAAGACGGCTTAATTGTCAGTTGTTGGTTGACACTGACAATTATTTCTCGTGTTCCCGTGCAGGGAATTTATCAGCCACCTCCGGCTCTACAGAGCCTTTTATGGCAGCCTGGCAGATCAGCTCTGCGGGAATGAGTTGGCAGCTGCTGATGGACTCCCGTGTTGGAATGGAGAAGATGTCGTAAGAAGGTAGCTTTCTGACTCACTTCTGTCTTTTTTCTGTTGTAAATCCCATTTCACTAAAACAGCTTCTATTTGAGTCAAGGTATGGTGTTTTCCTGTATCTGTGTCAAGATTAGTTTGAAAAATAAATAAGCGTGAGTTCCCTTCTCTCAGGCTTCACCTGTACACAGTAAATAAAATCTCCCTGCATCTCTGTTTAGGAAAAAAAAAAAATTCCAATGTTCTTCAGACATTTTTCCTTCAAATTTGCAGCACCTAAACATACACTGGAAAAGAAGTTTGATTGGCATTTACAAAATACGGTTGGACAAAAAAAAATATGGATTTTTGTTTGAGCTTGGTCTTTATAAAATGCTCCTTTTAATGCAGCATGTGGTAACAGACTCAAGCTTAAAACCTTCTCTGGCTGTGAAGTATTGAAGTAATCTCTGAATATATATGGTTTCCCATGAGAGAACTAAAAGTTAAACATGAAGATAAAACATTTTAATAGTGAAACACGTATTTTTTTTATATATGCAGCAGCCTGGGAGACATCATTCAGCAGCAATGGCAAAGAAGAGAAACTGCTACAGTCCTAGATGTGTGTCTCTGGAATCAATATATTACACAGCTTATAAAACACTAGCATCTTTGGATGGCAGAAAGATTTTCAGAGAGCTGATCTCTATGTTTTTGCTCTATTGCTTTGATCACTTAAAACAAGTATTTCTCTGAGCAGGAAATCCTTCCCTTCCTGATGACAGTGACCAAAATATTGAAAAATTTGTTGCAATTATTTGTAATAAAATCACGTTAATGTGGTGTGTATTAGTAGGTAGTATCAAAGGTCATATCGAAGAAGGCTGTGAGGTGAGTTAATAAAGTGTGAAATAGTTGGTGCCAAGTAAAGGGAATGGACAATATGCACCTTTAGGTATCTCTAAAAAGTTAGGTAGGAGCTGTCATTTATCGTTTGATAGCTAAGAAAACTTAATGGACATCCTTTTAGCAAACAGCTACAGACCCACTTTTCTTTATCTTCTTGGGCAGTCCCATGCTTTGGCTGCAACAAGGTCCAGTGAGTGGTTGACTCTCTTGATAGTCTCACTGGCAACCTTTGTCCAAAGATTTCAACAATCTTCTGAAGATGCTGTGTTCCTTCTTTAGGTAACTGTATTTGAGATTGAATCTCAACTGTACCTCCTTGCTTTTGTTTTTTCTGCCCATCCCCCGGTTGACTTAAAGTATTCCCACCAAATGTTTCAGTAACAATATAAAGTGAGGGTCTTATAATTACAGATTTCCTAAGAACAAGGTTCTTCAATCAGTAGTTTTGGCTACTTATATACTTACTATTAATATATTATATATTTTCAAACCTTTATTATTATATTATATGGTACTATTATATTGTATCTATTATTACATTATATGATTGTACTATTACTTTGTTTATACTGTTATACTGTACTGTTTGATTTTGATTGATTAGACACTAAGGTCCTGATTAAGAAATCAAATATTCTCTAAATTTTCTAAATTCATAGTGGTTTTTAAAAGTAATTTTATATATATATATATATATTTATAGATAGATAATTGCTATATATATGCTTTTATATATATGTTTATATAAATATATGTGCATATATAGGTGCATACAATATATTTATTATTGGATCCACCCAAAGATATAACGGGTGACAAAAATACTGTATCTTAAAAGTAAGGAATAACACTTTGGTATTAGTTTAACTTAAAAATTTCCTGAACTAAAATATTTTGTCTTTGTATATATATTAATGCATATATATATATATTTATATTTTTCGTCAGTAAAATATAAATATTTCAGTGTCAGCTTTCTGAAAGAGCTGAGATGTAGATAATAGAAGTACAGAATGATGATTAAAACCAGAAGAGCGGGAAACTCTGAATTGTTCTAGATTGTCAACCGGAGCTGTGATCTGCGGATTAGTTCCTACATCTCAAGACCTTTGAGTGTACACTAAATACATTGTGGTACATAATCTCCTGTTTCAGTATCTTTATAAAGGCACTCAGATCTATCCTCTTCCACCCCTTCATTTTGCCTTCTTATTCAGTCAAAATGCCCTTTATTCAATTTTATTTATTTGTATTTGTTCTTTTGTAACTGAAGGGAGGAAAAGCTTTTCTGCACTTTGACCTAGATAAGGGTTTTTTTACTGTTAGTATTATTATTACAGAAGTGATGATCTAGGGAGAAGTATCTATTATCTGCTTTTATAATGGCTAGGATACATAGCAAGCATTTGAAATATATTCTGTTTAAACATTAGCAAGAGTTTTATACTGACAAGGACAAAAATAAGTAGTTTTGTTGTCCAGCATCTACATGAATAGGATTTTTAAGAATAGGCTAGGCAGGCACTGAGAAATGATGCAGCAAAAGCTAATCTTTCTTAGAGATATGGAGATAAATTGGATAACTTCCTAAAATCTCCTCTAGCCCTATGATTGTGAATCTAGGATTATCTAAATCCTGTGTTGCTCAACTTCTATTGTTGTGACCCCAGGATACTGTGACATTTTAGAAGCAATAATGACTGGAGCAGGCATCATCACTTTTCTCTCTCAATACTGAAGAACCTGTACACTCACTCTCTTTACTCTTTTTCTCCCCTCATCCTGCCTTCCCACTAGTATAATAATAAATAACGATATTGATGACCTCATCAGTGCATCTCACCAGTGTTTCTGGCACTGAGGGGGAAAAGTCTGCATTGTTCAAATTAGTTAAAGACAAATAGGTTTTATCTGTTTTGAGATTCTTCATTCTTTCCATCTGTTTTTTCCTTCTGTTTCAAATACATGTGCCATAGCTGCTGATGACTGAAATTTGGGCTTGACATGAGAAAATATCATGAACTATGTAATGCTTGTGTATCAGGACCTGAAGAGGTTGCTTAGACTGCTTGCTGTATCTGTGTTTCAAGCTGCAAGTAGCAAAAAGCCCTGGAGACAGAAGGCAGATGAATGGGAAAAAAAAAACCTTTGCAATTCTTCTTTTTTCCTTTTTTATGCATCTTTCTAAAGGAAGCATTTCAAGGGTTTTAACACCTATAATATTGTATATCAGTTAAATCCTATAACCTTTGCCTTCTTTAATACTATCCAAGAGATTATCAAGCCTGGATGGAAAAAGGTCAGAAAATGAAAAAAGGGTATTGTTGAAATGAAAGCTTACTTAACAGTTTACATTTCATATGCATCAGCTGTTCCATTTTTGGTTTAAGCTTTTTTTTTTTTTTTTTTTTCTCCTTCCCCAAATAACAATGCCATGGAAATATGACCCTTGAGTCTGCAAGAGTCTGCAACTAGAAATTGTTCTGGATCTAGCGTTTCACACAGTACAGGCTCATGCTTTTGTCAAAACCTCAGACCAGAATTCCAGCACTCCTGCATTCATGCCTGACAAGATAAGTAGTGGCCAGGACTTGCGGGAGCCAGAACTCTCTCATGAGGTCTGTGTCACTGCAGCACGAGGGACAAGACATCTCAGAGGAGTCTTCAGCCCCTCCACTGTCTTAACTAATTGTGTGACTGCAGTGGTCTAGCATGAAATTGAAATTCAAACTTCACTTTCAAAGGCATAGCTGAGTGTCGTGATGAAGTACCTGGAATTTAGTGTTATAAGATTCAATAGGTTCAATGGAAAAAGAGGAATTGAAATTACTAAGTTACGCACTACCAAAGCATATGAGTTTGCATTAAAGCTATTATAATGGGAGCTGTGCAAATAGACTAAGATTGTTCCGCTTCACAAACATAAAGAGTTTTAACTGACATTTATACAGCTTTGGTTGTCCAGAGAGCCTGGCTAGAAATGTGAAGAGAGATAAATTAAAAATACACAGAGGAGAGCGTAATATGTACTGTACATCTTGGGACTAGTGATGTAACTGAAATAAAAATAGATGTGAATGAAAAAAATATTAAAATTATGTATGAAGGATTCAGGAGTAATGGAGATTATTAAAACCAGCTAATCAAGTTTTGAAGGAAGAGTTTCAAATAAAACGCATATCTGAAGTATCCAAATTAAGAGAAATTAAACAGCATGATTGATTTTAATTGCTGAGCAAATTGTTAAAGAGTGATTATAATAAGCATCTCTCATCAAATAAATGCTTAGCTTTAGCACAGCTCTTAGGCTGGGGAAATTTTTTCTTTTGATTCTTAAATATTCTGAAATGACTACAATCCCATTCCTGTTCTTACCCAACAAAAGAAGATAAATGGTGATATAAGGGAAATTAATAAATTGATTTCAATTTCCTTCTATTTGAACTAATTATCAGTTTTTAAAATAAGGAAGAATGTAAACTGCTGTCAAAGGCACCACTTGACACCTATGCAAAAGATTTGCCTGAGCAACTTAAAATGTAGGAACAGCCCTTTATGGCTCTTACTGCTTTGCCTAATAGGCTGCTGCCAACAAGGACCAGCAACAGATCATAGAGAAAAAACAACTGTAAGCTTGTACTTCTTCAGAATATGCAAATTTGCAAATGCCTGACCCAGAACTGTGAACATTCAATCTTCCCATGAACTCAAAAATTTTCACACCACTAGCTTTCCACAACAAGAGAACCAGAAGCTTTAGATACCAAAGCACTGAATCAATTTAAGAGTGGCTTATGATATATATTTCTGTGTCAACATAGAAAAGACATGAAACAGCATAAGATCCCTTCATTTATAATAATTGTGGGTTTGTTCCCTATTTTGCCATGAAATATAACATTGGTAATATCTGTTCTCTGTATATGCTTAGATAAATTTCATGATGCTTCAGGATGGAATGGATTTAATTACATAAAATCAGCAAAATATGTATTGCATTTGATAACCTCAAAATAAATGTTCCACTTTTCTTTTTGTTTACTTGAGCAAATATATCATTTTTTGTAGTGCTCGCCCTAGAATCAGTGTGCTCGTTTGTCGTGCACAGCAGAGGCTCTAATAGAAGAGTTCTAACAGTGGGTGAATTAATTTCTATTAGGTTGGTAATAATTTGCAAATTGTATTGACTTTTAAAATCAAAAACATGATTAGCACCATGTTAAATAAAGTGTAGCATTTATAAAGTCACAGAAGACTGTTCAAAGTTAGGCATGAGAAAGAACAGTAACAAAGGATTTTCTGAGTTTGAATTATTGCATCATCATACCTTCATTTCGGAAGGTTTTGGTCTTTCATTTTACACAGTCATAGAAAAATAGGCATCACAATTTAATATGAGTGATCTGATGACTCTTAAAGGTTTTCCAAGTGAATTCAGAACTATTATTACACTTCATGAGATGAAAGAATGGAGGCAATAAAAATAAAAATCTGTTGTCTCCTTTTTGTATAAGGTTTCACATTAAAATCAAGGAAAACTCATGTAGGAGACTTTGACACATAGTTCAAAAATAAACCTTGCATAGAATAAGTAACTATGAATCATAGTAGATTATACTAGACAGAAAGTTTGTGCCCCATTGAAGTTCTTATAAAAGAAATATACTCTTACTGAATTCAACTTATATATACAGGTTCGCTTTCAAATAATAATTAGTGACATTCATGAGGCTTCTTTCACACACTGATACTCTGAAACAATTTCTGTTTCTAAACCCAGTTTATTTATCATCTCTAGCCATGGCAATTTGATACAGCAGCTCTCAATGAATTATTTAAACAATATTTTGGGTTGTGAAATATTACCTGTGAGATCTTCTTTCACTGTAATGCCCATCAGTTTTCTATAAACTCTGCAACTTTACCAGTCCAGAGAGGAAACTTCAGTGTAATGATGTCCTGCACTGCAGCATTTACAGATGTTTCTTTCAGCCTTTGAATTATTATGTAACGTCTGCTGAAGACTTTTCTCTCGACAGCTATAGGTCAGTTTTTCATTAAGCATCCTGCACTGACTGTGAAAGTGTGCTATTGAAACTTAGATTGTGCTGAAGGTTTTGCTTTTTACATTTTTACAGATTACACAGATACTCGAACAGGGTGTGTTTAAAGGTCTGGAAATTGGTTGGGAGTCTTATGTGAAAACCACTAATTTTTCCTGTGAGTCTAATTGTGAAAGTTTGCAGAAAGTTTTTCTTTATATAAGAAAAATTTGCTTTATGCCGTCCTATCTTGATGAATAGTCTATAGATTTTTATGTGTACATACTGATTTTTTTACTGTCACTTATATAATACAGATGATAAAAAATTGGTATTCATACAGTTTTATTAATGCATTCAAAAATTAGTTCATTTTTTTCTAGAAATAAATATTATTCTTTCCAGTTGTATCAAATTTTCTTGCTGCTTTTGTAGTCAAAAGAATCATTAGATCTTCTCTAATGAAGTAAAACTAACCTGCCATTTACAACTGTGAGTCTACGAGCATGTACTTCAAAATACCGTTTTGTCCTTCTTAATAAAAGTTATGGTTTCTTATCTTCTTTAGCAGCTCAGCTTCTACTTGTATTCCTTTAGAATTACATGATTGGAAGCATAAATTGGCTTAAATTCATTAAAATTACTACTTTTTTCTGTTTCCATTGTAACACTGCATTTCTAGGGCCAAAGTTTTTTAGCACTAGTCCACATGTGGGCTTTCAGGAAAATTAAGCTGCATTAATGAAGACTGTGAATTTAGAAATCAGTGATGTTAGCTCATTTTTTTTCTTAGTTCACTGAATAACCCAAACTGAAGTTACTTTAATTCAGAAGGAATTTTAATTTTTAACATGTAGTGTCCCACATGGAAATTTAATGAGGCAACCGAGTTAATGCCTACCTGCTATGAGTGCTTCTGTGACAATTCTCTCTGGAAAAAAAACTGAAGCAAAACCCAGTGAAAAGGACACAGGTACACACATGTATGCCATGCTACAGCCTTAGTAAATGATCCAGTCAAGCACTGGTATGAATAGTCACATCCAAACGTGAAAGGTTTTCATGTTCAGCTAGCACCTAAGATATCAGAAGTTATTATGAAGAACAGATCAAAGCAGCTGAACTAAATTGTTACATTAATGCAACAGGAGACTGCAGATTCTTCCCAAAAACACTCTTTATACCTATGAGACAGAGAAAGCATAAAACCCAGTCCCATCTAACAATGAGTTGTTATTTTCTTTCAGAATAAACAAGACCTCTCTGCTACCAGCAAGACTTTCCTTCAAACTGTTGGGAATCTTTATGCATATTTGAGAAAATCCCTTGGATGGAAGGGTTGCATTCCATTTTACTGCTGTGTAGTAAGATGTAGCTTCTCCTCCTAAGGAGTTTGAGGAGTGAACCTGTGTCATGTTAAACACATTTTATGTCTTGTGTTAATAAGAGCTTGCAGTGTTGAAACTTCTGTTCTTCTTCATCTTTTCTACTCCAGGTATTTGTGTAAAGAAATGTATGTCTGAATGGGCCTCTAGGCCTCTTTTTCAGTGAAGAGATAAATGGACCCTGGTAGGATGCAATTAGTTTAGTCTTTCAACTAGTTGGATAGGACTTCCTAGAAGGACTTGTTTTTCCCCCTTGTCTATAAAGGGCAGCAGTCTAAAAGTACTGGTAGAATTTATGTTATCAGAGTTTAAAATATCTAGTAAGTCAAACTAATACAAAGTATCTATGCCGAGATAAAAAACTAAAATAGCCTAAAAACTAAATATTACAGCTGGTGGACTGATCCAGAACAGCTATGCCTAAGTGTTTGAGATATTTCACGTGAAAAATAGGTACCCATGTTGATCCATATACTGCAAGTAATATCATATAACACTGTTGATCTATTTTTGCTAGTACTGATCTTCTGGTCAAAGCAATGTATTAAGCTCACTGAGCTAAGCTGTATAAAATAATTATACAAGACAAAGCATCAGTTTAATTCTTTCTCAGTACCATTGGTCAAGGATGGAACATATTTTTCAATAAGGCACCAAACCTTGTGTTTCACATAGTTTCTCAAAGTTTCAGTTTAAATGTAAGATAAAGTTGGAACAGATTTGGAGAGAATTAGAGAGTTTATGGAAAGAAGATTAACTTTTCCTTTAATTTTCCCTCTGTTTCCTCATCCTATTTTCACTGTAGGTGATGTTATGCTATCAGGAACTCCAGGTTTTAAGTCTCCAGTCACAGAATGGGTCAGGTTGGATGGGACCACAGGGGTACATCTGGTCCAGCCTTCCTGCTCAAGCAGGGTCCTCCCTGAGCACATGGCACAGGATTGTGTCCAGACAGTTCTTGAATATCTCCAGTGGGGGAGACTCCACAACCTCTCTGAGCGAGGTTCAGTTCTTATAAACGGTTGTTACAAACTGTTATTAACAGTTCTTAAAACAGTTCTTATAAAGTGCTATAAAAACCAGCATGTTCATGTCCTTTTTGCAGATATCACAATGACAATATTTGAGAGATGTTTATGTTCCTGTATACAACAGATTCCCAGCAATCCTTATTTTAATGTCTCACTTTCATACCCTCATGTCTTTAAAACATCTGAATCACACATTAGTACAACAGTTATAGATGAAGTAATAAGCCTATCCTATGTTACAGCTAATAAAAATGCATTTTTCCATTGTTTAGTTAAATATTTCTGGAATCTACAAAGATAGCATGGCAGACAGTTATTATTGGCTTAAGTGCAAACATCAAAGCAACTTGCTGTATTCTGCTTAAAGAAGAAAAATGTATTAACAGTGCCTCCTGAAATCCTTGTACAGAAGATGTTTAAAATAAATAAAAACTAATTTAAAAATCCTAACAATTTTTTTAATATAAAGATGTTTCATTTTCCAATGAAAAGTATTGAACATGGTCAGTTAACACATTGCGATTCTGAGTGGTAGGAGAGCAGCAGTAAATGGTGCAGGGGTGCTAGACAGCAGCTAATGGAGAGAGGTGGCATAAACCATTGTAGGGGGTTTTTGAACAAGAATGTCTAGATAAATATTACTGGCCCTGGATGACATATATTTCTACCACAGGAAAGGTTTTGCTATGATTAAACCCAACAAAAGCTCATTCTGGAAGACTGCCCTTCAGCCTTTTGACAGCACAGACTGCATTCATAGAGATTCACAGTAATCATTAAATTTCAAATAAATATTTTAATATAGAGAGAATTAGTTTTTCAAACGAGAATTTTTTACCAGTCAGTTCAAGAGCTGATAACTAGGCTCTGCTCCTTCTCTGTAATTTTAATTGCTAAGTAAAGGAATATATTTATAGTGAAAAAGAGTTGAATGAAGCAGCCAGAAGTTGTTTATTTGCCTTGACACCTGTGAGAAAATTTAAATGAAAATTAATTTAGCTCCTGTTTCAGTCAATATAGTTAATTCCTTTGTATTCATATGTTGACAATGCCATATTTGAGTGTACAAGGAAGTGTGCAACAATTTGAGTGCACAACTTCTTGTTTTGGGGTAAGATTCATCTGACATCTATAGCTATGCAAACATAGATGTTTGGACTTCTTGAGTCTGTGCAGTCAACTGAGAGAGACACATCCTACTTAGTGCTAGTGGACTGGCTGTTTCTAACCACTGTGATCACTTGGGAGTGTGCAGCACAGCGTGGTTGCATAGCTTAGATCCTCTGAATCTTGTCCTCAAGAACATGTCAGTCTGATGGTAAAACATTTGCACCCTAAGGGAACACTTTCATGGTTTAACCCCAGCCAGCAGCCGAGTTCCACACAGCCGCTTGCTCAGCACCCCAACAGCAGGATTGGGGAGAGACTCAAAAGGGTAAAAGCTAGAAAACTCAGGGGTAAAGATAAAGACAGTTTAGTAGAGAAAGCAAAAGTCACACACACAAGCAAAGCAAAAGAAGGAATTAATACACTGCTTTCCTTGGGCAGGGAGGTGTTCAGCCATGTCCAGGAGAACAGGGCCCCATCACATGTAACAGTGACTTGGGATGACAAAACTTCATCACTCCAAACACCCCCTTCCTCCTCCTTCCCCCTGCCCCCCTATATAATGAGTATGATGTTGTATGGTCTGGAATATCCATTTGGTTAGTTTGGGTCCCCTGTCCTGGCTGTGTCTCCTCCCAGCTTCCCATGCACCCCCAACTTCCTTGCCATCGTGGCAGTACGAAAAGCAGAAAAGGCCTTGGCTCTGTGTGAGCCCTGCTCAGCAATAGCTTAGATCTCTACATTACCAACCCTGTGTAGCACAAATCCAAAACAGGGCCCCATACCAGCCGCTGTGAAGAAAATTAGCTCTACCCCAGTTAAAACCACCACAAACATATAGAGACAATGCAGAGCATATTTCACGGCTGTGAAAAGGAAAGTACAGAAATGGGTCGCTTCTACCTTGTGCCTCAGGAAGCTGTAGTTACAAGTGCACCGCTGTGCACCACTCTTGGATGTCATCAGGTTAAAAACCCCCAAGTTTTCTGGACTCCAGCTAAAGCTCATTGATTTGCTGTTCCCTGCTTCCTTTCTGATTCCTCTAGGCTGTGAATTCCTCTGTAGAGAGAGGCTGTGTGGCAGATGCTTCAGCAGTGCCATTGGAACAGTTTGCAGTGGTAGATGCAGCACACATGATGAGTCAAGCAGATGCTCGCAACAAGAACTCCTGTCTCTGCTGTGTACACCAATTGTACTGGAATACATGAGGAGAAGCCATATGTAAAAAGATCCTACAGTTGTTCAGATGAGCAGTTTTCTCTAATAATTTCATTAATCCCGAAAAGGTTTAAACTATTTGGGATTTGCACTGTGTTCCCCCTCCCCACCTTTTTTCCATAAATATTAAATAGACCTTGAATAAAATAGATTATCATTTCATAGAAAGAGAACAAAATCTTTCTCTAGGTACAGAACAACTCATGTCCTAGAAAAACATCTCCTGATAAATAGTCAGTGTATTAAGTTAATTTTTTTCATTTATATGTGTATTTGAAATATTTGCTCTGAGCTTATGCATTTAAAGTTGTGTGGATGTGAGAGTAATGCTTCATCACCTTCACGTGTCTGCTGGCAATTAAGAGGTACAGATACATACTGTAGTTATGTGCTAGGGAGTTTTGTCAGAGAAAATACATTCTGTATTTTAAAGAAATCACACATAGTCTTTGTGCAGGTTTCTTAACCTTTTTGTGTCTTATATTTTTTTGCTACTAGTTCAAATGACTTTAAAAATCATTCCTTATGAAAAAATTGCAGAAATTTAGCCAATATGCGGGTGCAAAACCACTTATGAGAAGTCAGCATTAGTTTCCAGCACATCTAATGGTAAATTTAGTTTACATTTCATGACATTATTATGATCAAAAAGAAACAAAAATGGGTTTTTGGAGAGGCTATATTAATACTTGTTGAACTGCACCAAGTCTGATTAGCCCATAATCAGTCATCTATGTTCAAAGCTGCCTTTTTTTTTTCCCCACCTGTTCACAGCATTTCAAAGTGAAACAGCAACAGGAGCAAAATCCCTTGTTTTGGTGGTGCTGCGGAGAGAGCTGTTCTTTCTGTTGCTGTATCCTACGTTGCCACCCAGTGGAGAAGACTGTAACTTCTCCTGGTCACAATCCCAAAAGTGAGAAGCCTTATCATTACAATTAAATATTGTCCTGAGCTGGAAGGGACCCACAAGGGTCATCGAGTCCAACTCCTGGCCCTGTGCAGGACACCCCGAGAATCACACCATGTACACGAGAGTGTTGTCCAAACATTTCTTGAACTCTGGCAGGCTGGTGCTGTGACCACTTCTTACCCTCTGAACAGTAGCCCTTTATTCTGCAAGCAAATACTTGGGGGTGATCTTTTTGGGGACACATTGCTTGCTTTTGTTGTTTTCAGTTGCTCTGGTGTTTTCCCCTTCTCTCTACATATCTGCTGAGTTTGACCGGTGTGCTAAGGCCATATAACATGGTACAACAATGCAGTTCCAAATACATTAATGTAAAAACTGATCAACATGGCAGTGGATCAGAGCTGTTATTTGCAACAGTGCCTTGTATTTTAGGGAAAAAAAAATACATTCTTTTTGACTTCCTTTAAGTTACGCCATGTGCTGTTAAAATCTGTTCTGACACAAACGTCTTTTGGCCTTAGCTATGTTTAAACAAGCAGCTCACAACTTTGGGGAAAGAAAAACAAACCACCCAAACTCCAAACCTGTTTTCCACTTCATATTACTGAATCATCTGTCTCATTCTGTACTTACTTCGTTAAGTGTTTGCAATTACTGTACAAAGCTAATACAGGCAAGTTTTGGCAGCCACTGGTATTTAAGTAGTGTATCATAAGGAAATACTCTGAGTATTTCACAAAAAGAGGGCATAAGAGAAGGTTGAATTAGAGTACAGAAAAAAAAAGGAAGGGTGCTGATGACTCTGAGGAAGAGAGAGATGGATGGAAGACAGTGACCAGTAGCTTCCGTATCAGAAGCAATCCCTGAATAGCCATCACTTTGCCCTGGTCCACAACCCCAACAGAGACCGGAGGAGACCAATTACAAATGGAGAAAGATACCTGGTAAATCCTTTGTCTTTGTAAGTCTGTAGTAGGCCATTGCTGTGACAAAAGCCAAGTTACCAGGCAAACAATCTCAAAGAGTGCTTCCTTTTTTAGAAAGATTAAAAGCAACAGAAACTCAATGTCTTCAAATCGTCACTCATATTTTCAGCTGAAAAGAAGCCTCCTTATCTAGTCTACTACCTGGTATCTCAATTTTTCAGTTTCTTCCCGCAAAGACTTTATCAAGAGTGGGAAGGAGAGGAGGACAGGGTTGATTTTGCATGCAAATGCTCATGGGGGGTGTTAAAACGTCTTGTGAGAGATTCTGCTTCTTTAACGCCCTCTTAACATTAGCATTCTCCTTTTATCAGTCTTTTATTGATGAAACCAGGTTGTAGCAGATAAGGCAGAAACTTAGGAGGATATAACACCTGTGTCTCTGTATTTTTCTCATTGTCTGCAGTGTCTTATTGTCTGCAGAATAAAGAAAACCGAAAAACATGCCAGTATTTATCATTTTCAAGGTAAAAATGGGCATGAACTGTTCCAGTTCAGGATTCCAATGGGAAAAAGAAAGATAATATATTTTTACCTTGTGCGTAGAACTTCTGTTACTAGTCAGGACTCAGAAACACAAAAAAGCTTGCATTAGGAACAGACCTCTGGAATTGCTGGTACAAGTTCTATAACAAGTCAAGGCCATCGATTAGGATATTCAGGACGCTGTCAAGCTAAGTAGCATTTTCAATGGCAGATATTTCACTAATTTTTATAGCAGCCTGTTTCAATGTTCAGCTGTTCAGGTGCTTTTTCTTTTCATATATCTAGACAGAATTTCCCGTGAGCAACTCGTGCATGTTAGCTCTTGTTCTGTCACTGTGCATCCTTGTGAAAAGATTATACCCTCCTTCTCTGTACCTATAATTTCGATATTTTTATAAAGTGTGTGGGGAGATCCCCTCTCAGCCTGGTCTTTCCCAGGCTGAATAAACACAATTCATTCATCCTCTCTTTATATGCCAGTGTCTCCAGCTTTTTTAATATCTTGGTGTCATCTTAATGGATTTACTTTTCTTTTCAGGCCCATAAAGACCCATATGTTGCCGTGACATTTGCAATTACAGTTTTGGTTTGTGTTATGTCCTTTTTTTTTCCCTTCAATGCTCTATCTGTCTTGAGTGTAGATTGGGGAAGGTGACAAAAGCACACTCTGAAATCCACTGCTCAGCCTTAAAATGACCTCTGTCACACTTTGGATATAGATCTGAGTGTTTTTCTAAAATCAATCATTTTATTAATCTATTTAATTTCCAGAACTAGTTACATCATTATTCAGCCTTCAGACTATTTTTATTCTTATATATTCTTTAAGATTGCAGTACAGCATAAGGTTGCAAGATTTGGGCTTAAGTTTTTTTGTTTTGTTTTTCTCCTATGTTCCTAAAATCAAAGCCATGTAAATTATGGCCAGATATTATTAGTGTTTGATATACAGATGTGTATACCAAATGATAAATAGAGAAATTAAACAGTCAGCAGCTAAGATTTGGGAGAGTTCTCTGAGTAGAAAAAAGATCCCACCTCTTTTAAATCCTGAGTATATGTGCAGAAACTGGAGAGGGATTCATTCTTCCTAAATTATGAACTTGTTACTGTCTTTCTACTTGAAGAAGCAGATACAGACGCATCTACAGTAGCACTTTAATTTGGATCAGGAGTGTGCTTTTCACATAAATCTCACAGTCATCTCTAGTTACTTCAGTTCATGTTGTGGAGCAGTCTCAGGCCAAATAAACAGGATTCCTTTTAGATGAAACTAAACACTAAGGTGTGTCTGAAGATTGCATCTAACACACCCTGACTACTAATGGGCATTCAGTCTCTTGGGATTAAAATAGATCTTATTTAGTAGTCTCTCCCCTACAGATATCTGTAGTGTAGATATTGGGCCCTAAGCATCAAGTTCTGACAGGGAAAAAAAAAATCTGTAAATTTGTGGTTACATAATTTAGCCACTTGCTAATATTGGACACAACTTGGCTTGTTATGGCTCACCACAGGGAGCTGTGCATGTGTTTGAGAGGAAGGGAGACTGGTAGGAAAACCAGTGTACAAAACCTGGCAAACCTGAGCACATGAGGTGAATTGTCTGGATTTCATTAAAAAAAAAAAAAGGAGGATCAACGTGTGATATATTTGTATTCAGCCTATGCTGCCTGTTCATTATTCTAAGACTCATTATTTTAATGGATTATATAACAATTAACATTCTTTTTTTAAAAAGAACCTTGTTGACACTTGTATTGAGAAGGGAATTGTTAAATTATGTGCTTGATATAAAGGCTTGTGATTGTTTAAATAATCATGTTTATAGCAACACAAACCTCTAATGAGGCATGATGAACTGGGACATCTACTTCAATGGAGGAAAATAAAGTGAAACACTTTTCCTCCGAACAGAGTACGTGCTCTGTTGTTTCAGTGGGACAATCATCATGTACAAAGCAGTGTATTGGGATGTTTTTCAGCCTTAATTGCCCTGTCAGTTACAATTAGAGGTGTTAATGTAACTGTGAAATGCTACAAATTACTTGTGGCTTTTGCTCCTTATGCATTCTTAGTCTGTCTTGCACAAAAGGATATCAGAATGACTGAGATCTCTTGCTGAGCCTGTTATTAAGGTTTGCTTGTTCTGCTCCCTGGGTACCGTTATTCACTCAGTGTGGATTCAGTCTTATGGGTGTAAAGATACCTGCAGCAGAATGGATCCTTTAAACATAAAGGGAAAAACGTTCATGTATTAGGCATTTCTTCGGAAATAGCTGGAGATATAACAGCAATTTTTATAGCTGTACTGGATAGAAAATTACAGTTTTTAACCAAAGTTGTTATTGGTATGAAATCATATAATTTTCAAAATCTTGCAAGTGCTTACTGATTTATAGGGTTTTGACATTATTTTTCTATTATACTTAAGGAGCAGATGTTTTTCAAAATCCTGCCAATGTGATCATCTAGAACAAAGGGATCATCTCAGCAGAGTGACACAGAAATTTTTGACTCTTAGAGGAAACATGAACTTGAAAGAGGAGGTCTGAGGACAGTGTACTTGCTAGTCCTCTCATTCCATTAAGCAGTATCAAAAGGTTATCTGGTCCAACACTAATAAATAAACCAAAGAGGAAAAATTAAATGAACACTGTGATACTGTACTCTGTGATAGGCAGAGAAAAGAAAGAAATGCAGAGGATTCACAAAAGGGTGGCCAAATGCTCTTGGTAGGTTAGATTTGATTTTCTTCCACTGCTGAAAACTACCAGGTGCAGTCATTCAGTGAACTAATAGACTTACTTCATCTTGTTTTGAAACAGCTGCTTTGCATTTCTGCAGTCTTAGAGATTGCATTGCCTTTTGAAAGGGCAAATGTCTCTGACAGTGGATTAAGCTCCCTAGTGTTTACTTCAGAGCTGGAAAAAACCTCGCACTGCGGGATGGTTTTATCCTATTGCCTGAAATCTTGGAACACTGAATAAATCGTACACAGTCAGGGACACTTCAGTTTCATCACCAAGTGATGGATGACTAGGTAAAGTGACAAATATGTTCAGTTTTGAAGTATATATACTGCTTAGTGAAGGAATTTAAAATACCACTCATCGTTATTGTTTGTTTCTTTGGATTAAAAACTGATTACTGAAGCCGATTATTTATAAGGTAACATTTTAAATGGGATTAATCCAGATTAAATAGTTTCTCCTTAATGTTTTTGTTCTTTTACCTGTGCCGTACAAGCATCCTGGTAAAATAAATGTAAATTTTAAAGACTGTAAAGCCTGGCTATGCTTATAAGGGCAAATGTCAGTATTTGAAAACATTTTAAAAATAGGAGAAAAGTCTTCAAAGTCTTTAATAGTCTTCAAAGACATGAACCATTTTCAAAAAGGCTTTTTTAATTTCCTTGGAAATTTTGAAATTTTGAGGCAAACATGTTCTGTGTATTAGGGAAGTTTTTATTTTATACCATTTTCCTCAGCAAAACAAATGATTAATTGGCTAAAATTATGCAACGGTTAAAAATTGTGAATACACAATTGTTTGCAACAATTGTTTAAGCCTTGAGAAGTAATGATAAAATTGGGAACTACTAAGACTTTATTTTTTGCATAATGGCAAGTATAGCTTCTTTCAGAGTTGTAATGAGCCTGACTTATGTACCTATATTCTTTGTGTGTGTGTGTGCTGACACATGTGGCATAGGAAAAAATAAAATTCTGTAAACAGAAAGCATTAATGTATTCTCCAAGCAGACTAAAAAGATTGTATCACTAGTATGTGATATAGTATGTAAATGAAATCTAACATGATAATTACCAGCAAAACCTTAATTAGACATGTATGTCAATCCCCTATATGTGTGTGGATATCTGTCAACTTAGTATAGTATTAAAACCCAAGTACCAAATTTGTCAGATGTACAATAGGTAATAATTAAAATTGCCTAATGTTGTGACCTTTTCTATCATACCAGTTTGATTTTCAGTACTTAGCTATAGAAAGTGTTTTGAGGGCTGGACTGCAACACTAACACTATCACTGCAAATATAGATTATGAAATATTTTTCTTGCTGAAGGGAAATGTTTCTCAAATTGGAATCTCTGTATGCCTGGCCTATGGGAGAAAAAAGAAAGCTGAACCTTTTTCTGTCTAAAATATCTTGGGGATGAAGCTTTCGTGTTTGCTACTTTACATTTCTAGTCTAGTCAGAGAAGTGGATTTAGAGACCAAAAAAATACATTTTAATGCTGCCACAACATGGTGGATTATGTGCTTCAGTTCCTGGTCTGCAAACACTGGGAATAATGGAGCATGATTTTAACCTGGGCTTTAGGCATCTGACTTCGGACTTTTTCACAGGCTAATCTCCTAAACAGCAGTCAGAGCTGGACACTCTGCAAGAAGGTGATTGGGAAGCTCTGAGTTAAGCTTCTTCTCTAAGCAGCTCTTTTGGAGAAGCAGCCACCTTTCTCCCACAATAACATAGGAAGCCTTGCCCAAATCCCTCTGATTCATCTTTCTTGCAGGCTTCCTTTCCCTGACTTTGTCATCTGCTTAACTCAGACGAGAAAAAGGCATTTTGGAAGGTAAATGCAGTCAGAGAAGTATTGCCGAAATCAAAGGAACTACTTATGTGTGTAACCACACACACACAAAGTACTTGCAAAGCTGGGGTGTTAGATAATGAAGTTTTTGAGGCATATGCTCTCTGTTTGGCAGAGCTCTTTGTTAAATAAATAGTAACCAGATAGCACTACTTTTGCAATCAATAACTGTAGTATTTCTTTTCATGTTTGTGTATAGATAAAAATGTATTTATGCTGAAGCTGTTGCAAAGGCTGGCTGAGACTTTAAAAGTGGCACAGTCACTCAAATATTTCACATCACCAAGGGATGACAAGTTTTATTTTTGTATAAAGGGTCTTACGATAAACAGAAAGAACTATGCTGCTGTATTTCATAGATGTGGCTGATTTTTAAAAGAATTTTCAACCATATTTTCACATCAACATGCAGAAACATAAAGACATTAATTCTTTTTACTTAACACTACTTGTTCAGATACTGGACAGTTACACTTGACCCATTTCTGATCTCTAGAGAAGAAGGTGATTAACTGCAGGTTTTGCTTCCCTTCTTCATTGTAGCTATCTAGAAACAAGCTATAAAAAGGCCTATTCAAGAGAAGGAAAGAAGGTCAGGCTCTCAATCAGACTGTAAGAGCTGGGATTACTGTGAAAATGGAAAATCTTTTCTATAAAATAATATCTTTTTCTGTAATAGTTTTTTCTATTATTGATATAACATTAGCATAGGTTTTGTACCAGTTTTTTTTCTCATTTGAATCTGTAACTCAGCTATTAACCTGCTGACGGAAAGGGCAGGTTAAGCTGTGGAAGACCGATGGCACCCTGAAATAGAATGGAAGATGCAGCATTGGTGGCTTCTGAGTTTCGCATATTTGTGTAGGATCCCTAATGGCTCATGGAGTGGAGAATAACACTAAAATTTTTAAATTAGCTTGGCATAGCATAGAAAATATCTGAAAAAAAAAATTAGAAATTTACTAGGGAAAACTCCAATGAGCAGTAGGTAGACAGAAATAAATGATGTGTGCTTACTGGGTGAACTGATTAGGTAGCAGCTCTCCAAGGAAAGGTGAAGAAGCTGTGCTGCATCAGAGTCAGAATGCATTCCAAGAGAGATGTGCTGTTGGGAAAGAGGCAAGTATGTATCACAGGATGCCAAACAGTTGTATGTTTTCAACTCTATCAGGACAAAGCAAGGGTCAGCCAGAATAGCGTGACCAGCCAGGGTAAGCAGGGCATGGAAGGAGCACGTTCCTGCTGAGAGCTATGTGACACAGTGTTCATAAAGCAGTGTTGGGCTGTGGCACACTCAGAGAGTTTGGGGACTGTTTAGTTGTTAGTTCATTTGTGTCATTTTTTTATGATATTGGCACCATAATACTGACCAGTGTTGCTATAAAAACAGGAAACAGAGCAGGATTACTGTGGAAAAGATATAGAAAGAAGTAACACTGGTTATTTTGGAGATAAATTATGGTAGTTATGTCTGAGAAAAAAAAATTGCTGATTGGTGGAGGCTTCACATATCTCAGGTCCATCTAATTTATTCTGGCAACCCTTCATTTACTCCACATTAAGTGTCTCCATAATGGCATTAATACATAAGGGCATTCTCTCTCTGCAAAGGCAGAAGTCTTCTCTAAGTTCTCTGATATGCACAACAGTTATAGTGCAAATTGCTGTATTTTGGTAGTCAGTTATTATTGTATAGGCATTTTCACAGGACAGAAAAGTCTTTATCTGATTTAGGATAACAATTGTAGTTACTTCTTCATATTTCCTTTGCAAGAGAGAAAGCCAGCAGGACTCCTGCACTGTCAGTGATTCCTGATGAACAAGACGTAAAGTCCTTTGAAGTCAGCCATGGCTCAGGGATTTTACATCTATATAGCAGATGGGTATGCTGGGGTTATCACACCAGTCACAGGATGGTTACAGGGGCCTCAGGAGAACGTTCAGTCTAGCTCTCTGCTCAGAGCGGGGTCACCTAGGGCTGGTTTCTAAGGGCTCTATTTTGTCTGACATTTTCCTTAGGCTTTCTTTTGCTTGTGATGCCCCTGTAGAAACTTTCCATCTTATCCTTTGTGACTCTCTCCAGATTTAACTCCAGGTGGGATTTGACTGGCCTCCATCCCTGCACTCCATCTCTGTATTTGTCCTTGGTGCCTTGACCTTACTTCCACCTCCTACAGACTTTCTTTTGTGTTTGAGGGTAGTCAGATGCTCCTTGTTCATCCATATAGGCCTCCTGTCTCCTTTACTCAATTTCCTGCACAAGAAAGTGGACTGTTCTTGAGCTTGGATGAGATGAATCATCTGTTTTGGACCTGTTCTTTCCCCAGAATATTCCCATGACATTCGTCCAAGCAGATCTGTGAACTGGCCAGAGTCTACTCTCTCTTCCTTTCTCCCCTGGTAAGCAGGGCTCTTGAGAATAATAGAAAATATTTTTAAAGCTACTTTGAGGTCTTTAAGGTGTCATATCTGGGAGTTGAGCTTCAGACATTGCTACAGAGCTTGTAGAATGTTGAATCTGTGTCATGTTCTGGTGCCAGCATTACCTGACTTTTAAATTGCATTTATGTACCTCATGTCTGTTCCTGGTTTTGAACAGTGTGTCCATATGGAAGCAACCATCTTCCCTTAGCCTGTGTATGGCTCTGCTACACTAAAGAAGCTCTTCCAGGACATACCTTCCCTGCTCACAGGAGTGCAATGCAGAAGGTTCCTAGCTGAGGTGGCATGTCCTCCCTGCACTGGGTGGAGGTGCCATTCCCTGGCAGCAGCGCAGCTAAATATTAAGTCACACCTACCAGTGTTGGTTCTGCTGTTGCATTTGAAGATACTGTTTTTGTGGCTGTAACGTTTGGTAGCTCACTGTAATTATGTGATCAAGTACACTTGATAGGGAAAAGAATTTCTGTTAAGTACATAAACTGAATCTCGGGAAAAGTGTAAATAGCATGAAGTGTAATGATACAGAGCTATGTCACTTAATTTCTGACTCCTTCTACTCTACTTGTATTAACCACCCATGACAATCTCTGGAACAAATATCACACACATGATGAAGGCAAACTGGGTACAATAAAGTAATGTTTTCATTTCCATTATGAAATCATATTTATGTGCTATAAGCTGGTTGAGTTTATGTAAAATATACCTATTTGGCTACCTGTCAAAGCAGTTTTAGAGTACTTTAAAGATTCTTCTTTTTGTTTTAGATTAAATATCCATTTCAGGACTCCAGTACCATTAATATATCACAAGCTGTTTAGTTACAATGCACATTTGGTTCACAAGGGGAATAATTCCTTTTTCATTGTATTGATACACTTGACAAAATTAAAATCAAGATTAATTTTTTTTTTTCAAGCATATCCTCCATATCTTGTCAGCTGTGAAGGAGATTTGGAAGTGATTAAAGTGATAAATCCACAAGTTAGGATTTTTTTCCTTAGGAAGCTCAATGTCTCTTTCTTTTAAAAGCTTATCCTTTTTGCTCTTGCTGTCACAGAAAACAGCATGAGTTTTTCTCAGCACCTTTACTAGTCAGTAGATGACATACATGATTAATTTGAGTTTTCAAATTACTGTTGGTAAAAATATTAAGAAGGATCTTTGAAGGCGGATGAAATAAACACAAAAATTATGGAATTTAAATGTCAGTCTTCTTGGGAAAGAAATACAAATGTAATAACTCATATGAAGATTCAATTAAACTTTAGAAGGGGTTCTAAGTATTTTCTATGTAGTTGCAGGGAGTGAAGTTTACAGAGTAGTAAAGTATTACCTGAAAAAATTGCTAGCAATGGAAAATTATGCCCAAATCACGTGTTTCAGAATATTAATATTGAAGTTGGTGATTTGTCAAACTGTAGGCAACAGCTTTTATAAAAAAATCTGTCTGAGGTATTAAAATGTGCTCAAAAGATTCCTATTAAAATACTTGTTTATTTGAAATCTTCAGGGTTTTAAATTTTCATACTCCTTTGTTTAGTCCATATTTTTTTATTAAGATCTTTTTGGGGTATAGTGCACAACATTACTTTTTGTATTTTGCTATTATTATTAAAATTTTAAGCTATAGGTTTTCCTTCATTCTAGAAGGTATTATCAATCACTAATTACAAAAGCCAGACAGGCAAATATTGAGTGATAAGATTCAGTTCTTAAACTCATTTTCCTTATCTTCCTCCCATTCATCTTGCCAATTGAATCTATTCCCTTACCTAGATAAAAATAAATTTCAATACATACTAATATTCGTGACCATTTCCCCAAAATACTAATTATGATATAAAATAATAAAGCACAGAAAAGAAAAAAGAAAATCAAATACCTGCAAATTATCGACCTCTTCAATGTTCTTTTATTCAAGTGTTTATGAATATCGGGAATCTCTATAATCTGTTGTGAAACAGTTGCCTGTGTAGGGCTGAAATAGCAAAGGATATAAATTTAATTATTTCTGCATAAAAGTAGCTACTTATGCATTTATACCTGCATGTAAATTATTTACATATTATTTATGGTTAAGCTTGTGATGGTCAAACATGCAGAGTGGGGACCTGTGCTGAGTTCCATAAATTTTTGTATGAACTGTGGTTTAAATCCATCAATTGAGCAAAAAGGTTAATAAAAATGCCTCCCAGATTCCCATATCAGCTGTTTTCTTGCTCCCTGGCAATGTCATAAAACCCCAGTGCACCTATTGATGTTGTGCAGCAGTCACCAGAGCTATCTTTATATCAACCTACAATAATTCAGGCTCGCCTCATTGAAGTTTTTTGGAGAGAATACAGCTGGACATGACATCACGGAAGTTTATCTAAATGATGTTCACATAATTAACTTTTTATAACTGTGCTGAATAATTTACCAGACACTATTTTTTTTTTTTAATGGTACAAATCAGATTTGTACCATTTGGTCCAATCTGGACCAAGCAGAACCAGAATGGTTATATATATATATATGTATGGTCCAACACCACTGATTGGCTGCCAAAATCCTTGGAGTAGGATGATGTGTTCAACAGGATGCCATGCCCTGATTAAAGCCCAGGCCAGTTAAAGCAGCCCAGTGTCTGATGATCTGGTCGATAAATCAGCTGTGGTCAAGCTTAGCTCCAGTCATTGGATGGAAGCGTGCTGAGGAGAAGACACTGTCTGAGTTGGAGTAGAACATAGGTTGTATGGCAAAATTACAGAGTGGGATTTAGAGAAAAAACAGAATTGGAGACTATTATCATGTTGTAGCAGGCAGGAATAATTGTGCATATGACGATTTTTCACTACTGCTCAGTTAAGGGGACAAAAGATGAAAGATACCATAAGACAAATTATTAAAAGGACAAATGGACTAACTGTATAGAATGGGGGAAGAAAAGGAAAGGAAATTAATTTGAATATAGCCCAGAAAGTCAGCATCTGTGTTGAAGACCATAGTGACAATAATTTTTTAAACCAGTTTAATTGTCGTAAATGTGGCATCCTTTCATGGTTTTAACTAGTTTGCTGCATCTGAAACAAGGGGTCACATCCATATTTCTAAAACTACAGAAAACTCTGAGTAATTAATTCAACTTGTCAACATCTCATGGAGTTACACATACGTAAGCTGTATATCACTGCTTCCCAGGGAGTATCAGAGAAAAAAGAAATGCAGGAAATGCGGAGGCTGTTGAGCAATTTTCATAACTAAACAGTCAGTGATAACTACAATGTGCAGCCAACCAAATATTTACTCTTTTCCTTAAATATTTGTATGAGATAATATTTCATAATGACTGTTTTCTTTCTTCCTGTTCAAAGATTCCTAAAACATAGGAAGAAATGGCCTGGTATATGTTGAAGCACTCATTTGGTTCATGAAATCTTTTTTATTAGCCAGGTCAGTGAAAGCAGAATTGTGCATTACTTTGAAAAATGAGGGAGTTTCTTTCCTTACTGACTTCAGTCCTATTAATTTCCTTACCAGTTTGCATCTTTCAGAAGTAGCCTTTTGACAGTCATCTCAGCATTTTAAGTGCATATCTGCTCTGTTTGGTAGCATCAACTTCTGCCCTAGACCTTCATGAATCATTTAAAATGACCATACAGTAATTTAAGATGTCTGAAGTTAATGTAGTTTTTCTGTGGATTTGCAGAGACAGGTTTTTTCAAAAAGTGTAGAACACCTAATTCTTTCCACAACGTATTCAATTTTTGAATGTCTATCTTTTGTGGAAGTCTTTTCCTAAGCATAAATTCTTGAGTTTTATAAGAGTCATAATTTTTGCTTGGTTTATTTTTTTCATTGTATTATTTTTTACTTGTAACCTTAAGGGTACCACTATATGAATATTAATTGTTGCAATATACTGTAGGTGTGGGAGATGTGAGAAATGGAGATGCTGAACACATGATATGCAGCTGTCCCAGTGAAACTGGGTCTGTCTCCAGCCCTGAATAATACATTTCATCTTAGCTGGGTGTGTTCTGATTTGAAGCAGTCTTTGATGATGTCAGGAAAAGTATGATAGGATGGAAAAGGGATTGATGCATTCCACAAGTTAAAAAATTAATTTAATTATTTGTGGCTCATTTATGATCATTTTCCTACAGTATCTTCTAACATTTCTTTTGTATCTGAAAGAGCGTGCTAATGACTGTGCTGTAAGCTGCACTAGGGAATTCTCCAGTGTGCAATCTCAGAAGAATCGCCCTTTTTCCTTTCTGCTTATAATGCACTAAATTCACAAGAGAATTAGGAGAGGGTACTCAGAATCCATCAGTGCTTTCACTAGCGTTACCTCGAAGGCGCCTTTCTTAGTAACATAGTGCAGTGATGCATTTTAAAGACTGGTTTACCATTGATCAGTTTTTCTTTTCTTTAATGTCTTCAAGCAATTCTGTATATTGATATGGCACCTGTCACTCTGATATCCAAATACTAAACAATATTGAATGCTGCTAGGCCACAGTATAAGTAGCACTTATACTGTCTCTTCTTCTGTCATGAGAAGCAAGGAAGTGTTGTGTCTGCAGTTTGCTTAGTTGCACTTTTTAAAATAGCAGCATTGCTCTTAGGGATGCAAACTGGCTTGAGGTTGTTAAAGAATGTAGAGTCAGGCCATTCTCAAAGAATGTTTTGCGGATGAAGATGTGACACAGCTGGCCTTTCAGTGACCACTGGGATTTCTAGGCCCTCCCTTTACCCAGGAAAGGAGCTCACTAGTTTTCTTATAAAAGTTGCATTTTGCTATGTTATCCTCTAAAATCTGGCAGCATGGCATTAGAAGTATGGCAAGTAAATCCCTTCAGTGAGTGTTCAGTGTCAGCATCCCAGTAAAGGAAGGCGGGTATCATCAGTGAGATTTATGGAAATTCATTAGAGGAATGCCTAAAAACAGAGCAATTTCCTGTTTTCTTGCAGTGGTTTCATTATTCTAATAGCAATGAAAACAAACCTATGCAAAAAGATAAAAAAAATTGTGTTAAACCCCATGTCTGTTAAATAGTCTCAAAATGGAAGGGTGGTGCTGTGTTTTAAAAGTCCTCTTGTTATTGAAATCTCATCTTAAAATTAAAAATCTATACCAAAATAACATTAGAACATTTCATGGTATTTTTAGTAAAATGTTAAACTGCTTTGGGATGTTGAGGGCAGGTACTTTCTGTACCAACATAAGGAACAGATAAATGGACTAGCAAAATGTGCCTTGGGGCAGCCTAAAAATTTATAAATGGCTTATTAAAATGTTGTTGGGGGACCAGAATAGTTATTGATACTCAAATAAGATGTTGCTCAAAAATTCATGTTATTTCTTCACAGTCCAACCTGTGCTGATCAGTGCTGATAGGACGATACCTATATTATAGGAAACAGGTGGAATCATGCATGTATATGATAGGAAACATTAATTTAGGCATACTTTCTTCTGTAGGTAATGTAATTCTTAACATTAGGAATAACTGTATGATTTGTCCTTATATAAAGACAAATCTCCTTCATCTAATTTACAGAAATTTTATGTACTTACTGTAATGTATAAAGTAGCTCAGGTGACTTAAGGTATAGAAAATACAAGTTTTATTTTAGAGTTAAGTTTTTGCTTTGAGGGAATTGGGGGAAATAGAAGCTATGCATATCCTGTGCCCTACATTTTGAAGTCTACAAAATTATTTTGAAAGGTGGAAATAGTTATTTAATATATTGCAGTTGAAAACAGAAAGTAGTATACGGAATACTAGCTAATTTCAAGTCAAACTAATTTCCAGTCCATCAGTTTAAATCCACATTCTGCCTATGAAAATGGAGAACTCAGTAGTTTTTGAACAATTTGATGGGAAATAGCCAGGACTGAAAACAAAATACTGAAAAGAGACTTTGAAACCTGAAGATAAATAAAAGAAATGCACTAAATGAGTAGCAGAAAAAAGTCAAATTTTCATTTGCCTATACTCATAATCAGAGATTGAATTTCAACAGCTTTTGATACCTTCAGCTTCCAGTAAAGTCACTGCAAATTCTTATAATTGCACTCCAGCACTATGAACAGGACCTTCCAATTTTGCTGGTGAAGTTCTGGAAATACAAGTTTTATCCCTAAGCAGATAATTTTAAAGCCAACTAAAGTTAAACCTGTAAGAAGGTTGGAAGTCAAATGAATGCACAGCAGGGAACAAATTACAGAGACTGAGAAGAATCTGAAGTAACTTAACAAAATAAGACCCTAAAGATGTTTAAAAAAAGAGAGGAAAAGGAAGATCACAAAGATGACAAGAAGTCCAAAGAAACCACTGTATGTCACGCAGTAAAACAGAGTTGAGCTGAAACTTCTAAGAGTTAAATGTATGAGACAGTAGAATAACACCAGGAAATGAAGGAGAAAAGGTAACCTATCAAACAGATCAAACATTAATTTACCTCTGGGTGATGTACTTTATGCTATTTGGAAAAAAATACTTCTCTACATGCACTAGAAGACAGAGAATAAATCCGCCTATTTGCTCAAATGCATCCCTCCTCTGGCCTTAGTTGTATCCTGAGGCATATACAGGCTTCTCAGCCTTGCTAATTCTGCTGAAAATATTTTTCACTACTCAAGCAAGGCTGTCATTTCTATCCCCCTGCCAGCTGGCCCTCTGCTGATATATTGAAATAACCTGTCATCTGAATGACAGCTGGCAGTAAGAGGACTTCTGGTGATGGAGTTGATTACTAAGCCTCATTGACAGAAATAAGTGTTTTTGCTCAGTCTTTCTTCAGCCTTCCTTCCAGGAAGAAGAATAAAGATAAATATTCATTGACAGACTTTGAGTTTAATGAGAATACTCAGCCATGTGGATTTATTTTTTCCCTTCTCTCTTTATTTTAATTAATATGATTCTTGGGCACAGCTTCTAGATGCTTTAAAGGTGATTCCTTTCTCTGTGCTGTTTTTATCCTATGATAATATATATACATGCTATACTATATGTTAGTATAATACAGTAAAGTTACTTGTGGTTTTTTTTTCCTCTGTCTCTGAAGCATAGAAGCAAAGCCTGAACTGATATTATTTCATGCTTTCAGACAAAAACAAATGTTTCTTTATTCAGACTATAATACTGAGTATATTCACAGCCTTTGAAGGCAAGGAGTGACAATGGAAGATAAAAGGAAATTATATACTCCTTGCCACTAAAAGATGCTCTCAACAACATGCAAGCAGAGAGCATATTAAGGATATGGTTGCAATTATCAGTGGAACTTTAGGCACTCTTTTCAATGACTTCAGCAGCTGATCATAGATAAATACACAGATACACAGATAATAATAATTTGAAACTCAGCAAAGCTGTGTGTTCCCTTGGCTAATATCACACTGGCAAGCACTGCATCAAAAAAAGCCCAAACCCAAACAAAAACTGGTGTATAATTTTCAGGACTTTCTTCTTCTAAAGAAATGTCCAATACATTTCTTTTTAAAACTATTTCTCCTTCTCTCACATTCTTCTCCTTCAAAAAAATAGTCAACTCTCCCTTTTAACAATACTAGATTTCTTAAAAACATTTGTAAAACTAAAGTGTGCGAGCAAATTCTTTGAAATAAGGCAGATGTGAGAGACCAGTACACCCCTTAAATCAGGATGGTGAGGGAGTCAGACCACAGATAGCAAGGACCGTGCTGAAATGCAGAGGATAAACAGTTTTTAAGAAGGCTTAACTCCAAAGACGTCTTTGTGGCATCATATAAACTGAAGTGAAATGTCTGTTGTCGTACAGCACATACTTGTGAAGACTGACATTTTCTCAGGTATTTTTAAAAATTATAGTAAAAAGTTTGGACACATATAATGAGTTAATATTTTTAAGATCTTGGATGTTTTTCTGGGTATTCAATACAATGTAATCATAGAAAGAGCAGAAGGAGTGATGAAAATTTGTTACAATGCTCCTACAAACAACTTTCAGGTTTGGTAGTAACAGCTAAACCCAAAATACTCAAAGCTCTCCCAGAGCTATCAGACTCCCTTAGAAAACCAATGTTATTTCTCACTATTTCTCTCATATGAAGTTACTTCAGATGCTTGATGACTGGAAGGAGTGTATATTTCATGTTGCCAGCATGACTTTAAAAGGGACATTTGAAACTCTAAATCAGGACAAATCTTTAATTAATTTTAATCACAGAACTAAATGTAAGTAAAAAGGTATCTTCTCAACACTAATGCACTTATATGTTGTAAAAATAATATCCTTAGTATCAAAGACATCATAAAATCACAGAATCACAGAATCACAGAATGGTGTGGAGGGGAAGGGAGATTAAAGATAATCTAGGTCCAGCCCTCTCTGCCATGGGCAGGGACCCCTCCCACTAGACCAGGCTGACCAATAAATGTGGTAGGAACTATAATCCAAAAGAGAATACATATGGTTAGAAAAGTCTTGGTCTTAAACTTAGGAGTATGCATTAAATCATTGTACAGGATTTTGCAAGTCACTTTGCCTTCTTCTGATTCCCCACGTAAGAGTAACATCACTTACCTAGCTGCCTTATGGGGGTATAATGAATATAAATTAAATCATGCTTCTAAAGTATTCTGATAAATTATCATTACTGTGCTAGTTATCATGAGGGTAATCAAAACTGGGTGAGCAAAATTTTACAGAGCATTGTCAGTTGATATGAGAAAAGACAGGATAAAATTTGTCATTGGATTCTTAACTTCATACACCCTTGTCAGACTTTGCAAGCAGACTCAGGATAACGTGTGATATTTCTTATCTAGACATAGCAAGCTGAATAAGGAACAGATTGTCAGCCTAATATATGTATCACAGTAGCCCCAGGGCAGAGCAAATCTTTATGGTCAATTTATGAGTGCCTGAAAGGTTTAGCTAGGAATAAAATAATGCAAACTGGCAACCTTAACTGCATTGTAATTTCCCAGTTTAAAATCTTTCTTGTTGGAATGAATCAGTTTGGCAATGGTAGCACAGAATTGATTGTATTCTTAAACCCTCAGAATAGTCATCACTTTTGCAGTTAACACTGAATGAACTTTTAATGCGTTTATTCTAATAGTTCATTTCAATAAGTACTTGTATTGAAAGAACAATAGATCTATACCATCTCCAGTCACCCTCAGGGGATGTTAGATCTAGATCTGTGGTCCAGCTTTAAATTAAACAAGCTTGTGCACACACATAGATCTTACAACAAATAACCCGAATGGTTTTACCTTTAAGGTTCTCAAAGAAATAACTCCGCGTAAGAAAATAATTGTTTGTAAGTGAATTTAATGATCAATGGCATGTAATTCAAAGTAATGTATTTATCTCACTTAGTAGGTTGTTCCAGCGGAAAAAGAAATTATGTCTACAGTGTTTCAGATATACAGTGTTTCTGTCTTACCAGACCATGAATTTGCTTAAAAAATGAAAAGCTGTTCTACTAGGCAGATGTATCTTTCATCTTTGTCAATACTATATTAATTGTATTTACGTTTTTTTAATTATGATGTTTTATATGGAAGCCATCATTTTACAGGATATAAAAAAGGTGTTAAGCTTCCTGAAATTAATATTGGGGAAAAAAGTTACATCCAGCCCATTAGTAGATTGCATTAGCCTGTAATCTTTCCTGCTGAGAGAGGAGGCTATGGACCAAGCTATGTCGATACCTAACTGAGAATGAAGGCACATAGCAACTGGAAAATTGCTGGATAGTTCTCTCTCCTTCAATATATTCTCACATTGGCCACATCGTGGTGCTACAGCTAAATGAGTCAGAAACTTTGAAGCACCCTACCAGGTACACTGAAACAGCAAATATATAATTGAGACAAAGCATTAGTTAATCTGCAGTGTGTACAGATGCATTTTAATTTTATTATGAATTTTTTTCCCTTAAAAATAATATGCTAATAGGAAGGCCTTCTACTTTTTTTCAAGACTGAGATAAAACATTCTCTGGAAAAATGAGATACATTTCAACTTTCCTCCTGACTCATGCAGCTACAGTTTGAAACTAAGGCACGTTACCATAAGCAAGCAGTAATGGAGTACCATAAGAAATCTTCCTTATTACTATCAGTCTGTGCCCAAAGAAAGAGAATTCAGTCTGTGCCCAAAGAAAGAGAATTAAGTCTGTGCCTTAATTGCTGTAGTTAGTGAAATTGCAGTTACAGTTCTTACTCAAACATTTGGTCCTATTTTTTAAGAGGTGTTAGTAAATTTTCCTAGATGATGTCTTAAATGGTCTTCCAGATTTGTTTGCTCTTTCTTGTTACCTTTACTGCTTTTCAGTGTATGTGCATTACTGATTTTCATAGGCTGTACTTAAGGTCTTTAAACAACTTTCAATAAACTTTCAATAAAATAAACAACTTCAATAAATTTTCAATAAAGAAGCCAGTCAACCTAAGAGGCTATGGCTCAGTGTCCAGATTATTGGCTGAAGTGGTAAAAGCTTGGAGAAATTCCTGTCTTTAAAGAAATGCCAGGCATTTGTTTTCAGAAGGTTCTGGGGTTTGATCTGGGGGTAAATAAACTATTCTGACTTATCAGATAGGCTTTCTGAAGTATTTGCCTTGAAAAGTCACCTCTCCCCAGGCTGACCACTTCAAAATAGCCTGTTGTCAAAGCAAGTCCAGTTTGGCTTGAAGTGGATGATTTCGTAAAGATCTCAAAGTACTCAGAATATATATTTACTGTTGAAATAAAGAACTAGGAGTTTGGCTTTGGTTTTTTGGGGTGATCTTTTTTCTTTTTTTTTTTTATTTTTTTGGATTTATTTCCTCGCTCATAGGGCCTAGTAGCTACTTTTTTTCCTTTTTTTTTTTCTCAGTCTTCTTTTTCTAGAATCAAAAGTGAGCAAAGTGGTTGAAATTTGTGAAAACAAACGGGGGAGCTCTTGCTGCACTGGCAGGTGCTGCAGAGAGACTGCTGCAGGAAGATTTCTGCTGTTTGTTTAAGCCACATATCAGAAGGGGAGATTTCCTAAAGGGCTTTGGAGTGATCCTATGGCCACTTCTCCTCTAACCCTTGCCTTGCCCATGCGACTACAGGTGAAGTTACTAAAAGAGTCGTGCTTGAAGCAACACTTTAGAGCAAATCAAAACAGGCCATGCAGGATTGAATTTTGCCTCCTTTGGATTCCTTCCTGTGTCTGCAACTTTGTAAATGTTGTATAAAATGTACATACATATGTAGAACTGAAAGCATTGGATTTGGTAATCTTTGTGATTTGTCATTTTCTTTTTTAATACACAATATTAGTATCAGAAAGTTTGACTCATGTTTGAGTACAGCTTTTTCTATACAAAACTTAGCATATATAATACAGCCTCTGTTTCTTAAGCATATTTGTCTTGATTGTTAGGTTAATACGCTAAAAATTTTAAACTCTCAATGATTTAAAAATGGTCATGAAAAATCAATCCACAGGTACATGGAAATTCATATTATTTTAGTGTATTTTTTTCTGAGCAGTACAAGGGACTTTTAAATGTACGACATAGTATATATCCAAGTATGGCATCTAATTCCCTTTGGGTCTGCAGGCTGAAAATATAGCTCACTTTTTAAAGACCAAACTATGGAACAGCTACATATTTGCAGTTCAAGAGGCATTTACACTGCAGGAACACACAATGCCATCCATGTTTGTATGTTTACTCTTCAGTACTGACAGGTTATTAAATGTTTAATGTGAGAGGTATATCTTCTGTCTTTAGAAAAACAAAAAAGAAAAATTACTTTCCGTCCTCTGCTAGCTCCTTTAATAGAAACAACCTCCTGAGTATTGGGAAAGACTTTTTCCTCTTAAAATACATATATAGTATTTTTAACCTTCACTTTTAGTTATCTCCAGAAAAAAAGGCCTTCTTTTTTGTTGCTGTTATTGGTGGTGTTTTTCTTTTTACTTAGGTGCATCTGTTATGATTCCACTGACAGCTCTGTCACTTTCTGCAGCTCCAAGAAGAGCCTTGTACCTTTGAAATTGTCATTACATTTTGTCTGGCTGCCAAGATTTCTGCCACAGTAGTCTCGTCATGCAATAGCAGTACCCCATACTGCCAGCCCAGAGACTCCAGATTATGGGGAATGAAACTCCAGAATGGAGCAAAGGTATCAAAATCCTTATTTTTAAAATATATTTTCACTGTCTGATTGGTTACAAGGGCTTGTGGTAGAGCAGAGACTCAGCCTACTGCTGGCATGGAGTTAGCCAAGAGGAAAACCCACCCCAAAGCACTCTGGATTTAGCAGCCTTCTTTAGCAGATTGCAACCAAAGCTGAAAGGAAGGAGAAAAGGGAAGGAGTGATGCCTAATAATGGTGATGATCCCTGTATATAGCATTGAATCAGATATGTATGTAATGCCTTCTTGAAATGGATGAATTAGTAACACCAGTATTGTTATAGACATCTCTACCTGTATTACATACAAGGACTGTTTCACCTGGAGAGAGACCACTGAGAGAATCTTGTCAGTCTTAAATACCAGCTTAAAGCTGGGCAAGAGTATGGGGCCAGACTCTTTCCAGTGGTGCCCAGCAACAGGATAAGGCGCAGTGGGCATAAACTGACGCACAGAAAGTTTCATCAGAACATGACGAAAAACTTTACTTTGAGGGTGACAGAACACTGGAACCAGCTGCCCAGTGAGGTTCTGGAGTTTCCTTCCCTGAAGATACTCCAAATATGCCTGGATGTTACCCTGTGCAACCTGCTCTAGGTGACCCTGCTCTAGGAGGGGGATTGAACTAGATGATCTCCAGACTTCCCTTCTAAATCCAACCTTTCTGTGATTCTGTGGCACAACTGCAATCCACTGTCAGCATGTTTGCATACATACTGAACTGATTTAAAAGTAGATGGTGCAGAGTCCAGGACAGGAACCTGGGTGAATAGTCAGGCCTCTGGCTGCAAAAAAACCCCACTACAACCAAATTCTTGTCAGGATTTCAGTCATCCGAGTATAGACGAGCTGTAGACATGTCTGTGGTTACAGTAAGTGGTAGCATTATATATGATAGTTATTTGCTAAAAAGCATCACATGCAGGTTACCCTCCACATACTGCTATTAAACATGACTTGCTTCAGAGTACTTTGTCATTCAGGGGGAGTACAACCACTGTTTTGAGAAGGGCTATGTCCATTCTTTCAAAGCTGAGGGAATGATGTATGCAGCCTAGCGCCTTCACCTGTATGTTGTAAGAAATAATAATATTGATAATAATTGCCTTGCATATACAGTGGAAACTCAGGGAAATTAGTCTTATTAAGGATACTACTAATAATTCCACTTCTATTTTTCTGTATTTTTGAAAGCTTGTTATCTTTTAATTTTAGAAGTTCCTCTCCCAAAAATTGCCAGTCCAGAGTTTGTGTATCTCCCTTTCCAAAAAACAAGAAAAAGCAGGTACAAACCAAACCTGATCAAGCCAGCATCTTTTTGCTTCCCTTCCAGCCCGATGGTACTCATTAGCAGTGGACTGACTTAAAAAATTTCCCACTGCATCCCTTTTTTTCTCAATAGAAATTCCACCCAGTGTAGGCTTGAGATGATGAACTGTGCAGCCTTTATGAAATATTATGAAGTGTGTTAGATCCACAAATAAAGGGATAATTTCAAAGGGAAGGAGTTCACATGTGTGAAGCTGCTTTGGCAGCCATTTCTTTTACATATACAGGAATTCTTTTGCACCCAGTGCTCATCATAGCAGTGCTGCTTAAATTTAGGACAAGAACAGTCTGCAAAGTGACTTGCAAGACATTAGAGAATTTATAGATCTAAAATAAAATTATATGCTCTAACCAGAGCCTGGATAATTTATGTCTAAATACTCTTACAGAAGCAAACATGTACCTCTACTGCTGATCTTTTTTTTTTAATTTATTCACGGTGATTGCTCATTTTGTATTTAAAATTCAGAAACAAACAAGTTTAAATTATTGTTATGTGCTATACCAGTCAATTCCCCATCCAGAAACTACACTTCTATAAAAAGTTCCTCACTATAATGGGCTGAGCTGGTATCCATTCCCAAAAGTCCTTCTTTCCTGTTGACAGCTTCCAGTGGGGTCCGACAGGAGAAGGCTGGTAAAGCAAAATAATTTTTTGAAGTTGTTCACTGGTGTTTCTATGAAATTAGGAGTGCCTGGCCAAGCAGAACTTCTGGTCATAGAAGCAATCATTGTAGTACGTTTTTATATGTGTATACATACATATTTATTTTTTATATGTGTGTATAAAATAAGTAATGCTCAGGAATGTATCAGGGCATTGGAAAATTATCATCTGTCCTGTAAGGTTATTAGAACAGTCCCTGAAAGAGTTTTGATTTATATAAACTGGCACTTCCCCAAGCAATTCCCAGGCATAATTTGGGAGTTTGAAGGTTCTAGGCACTGTTCCCAATAAGCAATATGCTGCAATCACCCTGTTTTGAAGGCTGGGAGATCTCACTAGCATAGGCAAGGGCTGCTTCACACCTGTTTATCTTGGTGTGAGGAAATGTTCACAGCACACAAATGTCAATTTAATATAATACAAATAGATCACATATACCGGAGAATGAATTGAAATATTCAGGCTCTGTGTGTGTTGGACACTCAGCATTTCAAAGTAGTTATCTTTCTTTCAATTTTCCATCTCCCAAACTCACACTGTCTTTGCTGGAGAGTTTAAAGTTGAGTTTGCTCATTTTTTCATTAAAGCAAATGATTACAGTGTATCCTAAATTGAATATATCTAAACAGATTCATTCTGAATTAGGTTCTAAATTGAAATGTGGCAACATCATGTGGTAACAGCATCTGTGGTGTCCGTATTAGAAAACTCAAAATCTTTTTTGTCTATTAGTGATACAGGGAATACAATTGCATGATAACAAACTGATGTCGTATGCTTAGCATACTTTCACTTCTGAAGTTTAGAACCCATCTTTTCAGCTTCTGAGCTATATCTGTAGAAGCAAAGTAACTGTCCACATCTGCACTTTGCTGGAAAATGCCATGATTGCTATCCTATGGCATGTTCCTGGATATTCTTCAGGAATGATCAGGCAAGGGAGCAAGAGGATGGACAATGTGCCCTTTTGTCTTACCCTGTAAACATTTGCAATTCAGACTAATACCAAACTGCGCTTGAGAACTTACAAATGTTTGTGGCTTGCACATTCAGTCAAGTGTTGTTAGGTGGTCATTTATCCATTAACTGATTTGCTTCTCAGAGTTTCAGTAAGAGAAGGACAATATTATTACACTCAACAAATGGAAAATAGAAACAATAAGAAATGAAAAAGTTTTTCCGAAACTATAGAGCTGTGCTATACCTGCCAACATATTTCTGGAATTTAAACAAGAGTTTAAAGGAATGTGCATGGTGGGTATGTCTGTCTGGTGTATCAGTCCTCTTCTCCAATTACGAAATCGTCCACCCTCCATCCAAATACTAAGATCCAGTCTAACTCTTCTGCTTGAGCCTCTACTGTGCCTTTGTTTGCACCCTTGCAATGCAACTTTACTGGATGTAGTGTGCCATGGTGTTACAACCTACCCCCAAAGGTGAGGGTAACTGAGGTTCCTGTTGTAGATCCCTTGGGGCAGATTAGAGTGAAACAGTCCTGAATAATGGGTGTTTATATATCTATAACACTACTCCAGCTCCAAAGGGTGCTGTTTATATATCTATAACACTACTCCAGCTCCAAAGGGTCTTCTTCTTATCATCCTTTTCCCTTACCTGGCTAAAACCCCAGGTTGGTGCTAAATGAAGGTTGGTTTCCCATGGTCATCCTGTGGTGGCAGTGTTACGAATAGATGTGGGGTTTTAGATAAGTCCCTGCCTTTTGCCCAGGCCTCTGGCAGCAGGCAGTAACTTTATTGAGGTGGCCAGCACCCCAAAACCCACTCTCATTTGCAAGTTCTTTAATAATGGCTGATTTGGTCTATTATAGAATGAATTATTTATTTAATAGACAGAAAACTAACAGACATAAGACTTAGAATAAGGACAAAAAAACCATAGTAGTAGGTATATACAGCACGGGGTTAAAGGTACCATTAATTTTACAGCTAGTGAAGAAATAATAACTTAGGATGCAGTGTATCTTACCATTCAGTTGTTGGTGGGGCACACATTAAGATCCTTTCCCTCAATTCCCAGGAAAGTAACTGCAGAATTTGTGTCCAAACTCCGGGGAGAAGTCCCCCACACTCTCAGGGTGTGTGTGTAGAAGGCTGCTGCCTCCGTGATAACTCGTGTGTCTTTTACAGTTTGTAAAACAGTGTCTCTCAGTCAAGTATATCTCTGTAATCTCTTCCCACATCTGGTCTCCAGACTCAGATGTTGATTCTTAGCTGGGGCCTGAGCCCTTTTGGCACCAGAGATGACCCCTTGCTGGGCCTTTCAGCCACTGGGTTATCTCTCCCATATCTGCACCCACCGTCTGTGGTAGAGAGGGGGAGAACACGTCCTGCCGCAGGCAGGAGGGCAGCCCCTCGGCACCCAGGCTGTTCTTACGCCGATCAGAGGTTTTGCTACCACACACCCAGAAACTCTTCTCCTCCCCTTTGGTTGAGAGGTGCAAACCCAGCCTCAGCAAAGCACCTGCTGCTTTTGCAAATGGCTGATTGTTTGAGTCATTAACCGTTGACATTTCAGTCACTCACACATGGGTGCTCAGTCCAAACTATGCAAGAGACATACACAGCTGACCCTTAAATTTTTTGTTCTATTCATTAATAAGATATTGAGTTTCATCTTCAATTTTCTGGGTTTTTTTTCCCCCTAAATCCTTTCTTCACTGTATTTAATAGACTAGACAGATTATTTGTAACTTCCCATAAGCTTTATGCTGCAGTGACTTCTATATCCAGCTGAGATTGCTTCAATTTAGTAATAACCAGGTAAACTTTTCTTTCTTTTGCTGTATCTGCATTTGCAATAGTTTCCTGCCTCCAAACAATTTTACAGTGTTACAAATATTAAAAAAATTGGTCACTCTCTGGATGACGAATTCTTCTAATGTGTTTTTGGGAGACCAAGCAGTTAGCCCTTGCTCTGGCTGTTTAGTGGTTATTCCCATATCTAGGTTGTGGTCTTCAGCACAGAAGAAACTCAGATGTTACAACAAGTCTGAAACAGCCAAAATATACACACTAAAGTACCTTAAATTCCTTCTAACCTGCTTCCAGCCTCTTGCTCCCAATCCAAATGACATAGGCTGCCAGTATTTTGCTTCAGTTTTTCAATTATTAAATCTTTGGGTGACTTCTGTTTTGATAGCAGTTGCAGTGGAACGTCTTCTTAGGAATTAGTTGTTCTTAATGCCGAGGCAGCAAGAATTTTCCTAGTGATATTGAGATATATCCTCATCTAAATGACTCCAGGCAAATACACTTTTGCATTTTTATTGCAATGAAACTTAAAAGAGGTTCAAAGTGAAATTTATGTTTCAAGTTCAGATCTTCAAGATCTCTAAGATGAAGCAAAGTGGTTTCCCTGGCTAGCAGGTGAACACTCCAGACAGACTCAGCGTCATGGTGTCACCATTTTGGTCTCGTTCTTGCTGTAAGTGAGATCCTAACTCCTCCACCAGGTCAAAGTAGCCCTTCTGCCTTTTTGGAGAAACAATGTAAAAAGAGGCTTTGGCTTTGGAGCTGCTTTGGGAAGCCAACGTAAGAAGTCTAGAATTGGAGCAGGTGACTTTGATCATGTACCCTTCTTTGTCAGCAGCAACTGTGCTATATTAGTCCTTTCATAACCTCAGTAAGTTTTGTTTGAAGTTGATTAGTCCTTGTTCCTGTTTTTCATGTTTGGAATACTATTATTAGCTGTGATTTATTAATGATTAATAGCACCTTCATTTACATTCTTTTTTTTTTTTCATTATTCAGTTTATCTTTTCCTTCTATTTAAGTAATTTTCTTTTTCTAAAGAGAGAACTGTAATATCCCATTATAGTTTACAGAAGTATATTTACTCCTTCCATCTTGGATTGTTGCTGAGATTTAAAAAAATGAAATCTGTCTTGGTGTATATTTCTGTCTGGTGGCATTAATCCTCACTTCAACATCCTCCAGCTATACTTCAGCATTCTGATGACTGGAATTCATCTTTCCAATTTGGTGATGATGTTTGGCACTGTAGACATATTTTTCCACAGAAAGACTTTTCATAATGATATTTTTTTTTTCCTCCCGTGTAATCAGGTTTTCTTTCTTTCTTTATGATCCTCTTGTCTAGTTTTCTTATCCTCAACTAATGTATTCAGGTTTTTCTTTTATTTTCGGATGAGTTCTCAGCTTCATACATCTTAAATCCAGGAATATTTTCAATTTCAATATTCTCTATTCCTGTTTCCTTCTTTCTCTCTTTTATTCCTTTTGCTTCCTTCCTCCTGGGTTTTTGTTTTGGTTTGGTTTGGGTTTTTTTGGTTGTTGTTGTTTATTTTTGTGTTTTGTTTTTTTTTAATTTTTAAAAATTTTTACTTTATTATTACCTCCTTCACAGTTGATGGTTTGCTTCTTCCATTTTGGTTAATACCATTCTTCCTAATAGCACATGTACATGTGTTTAAATACATAGTTTCTGCATCTAGGCAAATAATAATTACCAGGGTTGCACCAAGTAGTGATGTCAAACACAGGATCTGATTCTTACCTGTTTGAGGTATCTGACATCATGGAAAGTTCATCCAGGCTTTAGATGTTCCTAAAACTTCAGTAGAAATCTTGTAGTCAGATTGTTGGCTCAGTTCTTGACTGTTCTTACTATTCTCTTCATTTAAAGGAAAACTTTAATAAAGAGGGATTTTTTAAATATTTCCATATATCTGCAATGCAAAATGTCTAAAAATAGAGTCTTTATCTAGAGTTTTCCTTTCTTTGCAAGCTACAAAGCTGACATTTTATCAAAGTATGTATATGTGGATTTCTGCTTTGAGAGGGAGTTAGCTATATCTTTTTCTGATAAACCCAACCCAGAATGGGACAAAGTATTTCATGAAATTAGGGTAGTCCAGGTGATTAGGATTTTAATTTTTTTATTCTTCTAGTTTTTAACCTCCTGGTATTAGCAGTTGATGTAGAAATCAGGAGTCCTTCCTAATGAGTGCTTTTATACTACAGGTTCTCACAGTAATGCCTCTCTGCTCATAGTAAATACCAAGAAGCATCCTGTAGAGTTGCCTAGCTAGAAGTGTAGGAGCAGGACTTAGCATTTCCCTTCCTTGAACTTCAAGGGATTCCTGCATCTGAATTGCAGCCCAATTCCAGCCTATTGATTGCTCTTCCAAAATTTGACATCACCCACCAACTTGATGAAAGTGTGTTTCCTTCATTTGTTGAGGTCATTAATAAAGCCATTAAACAGTATCAGCCCCAACTTTTACTCCATTGAAGCAGTTGTTCTACTGATCACAACTCACTAAAATTAGTGGTCCAGACAGTTTTACAACTACTTTACAGTCCATTCACCCAAACTGTATCTCATCAGCCTGGCTATAAGAATACCATGCCAGGCCATTTCAGAGTCTTTGCTGCAGCGCACTTTGTTCTCCCCTCACCCACAGAGCTACCATGACAGGTGATGACCCCAGGAGGGTCAGGCACAGTTTGCCTTCCCTGTACCTGTGCTGCCTGTTCTCAGGGCTGCTTTCCTTTCTCCTGTTTCTACCGTTCAGAAAAAAAAGGCTGTGAGTATAATGAACTTCAAAATCTTTGAAAGCATGTCGTGATGCGTAATAAAGTCTGTTAAGTTTATTTGCATTAATTTATTTAAGAACGTACAATCTCAGAGCAGGGAGAACGCTGCCATTATTTTCATGCTTTCAGGTTTCTGATAATCTCAGTTAGAACCTCCTTCTCTCATCAGACCTTGTACAGGAGGCAGTACATTTTCAGTGCCAATTCCACTAGGAATGCAGATAAAGCATAGCTGTTGGGAATGAACTAGTGACTACGTCTGGATTCAGGATGATATTTGCAGAAGTAAAGAGTTGCAGTTATTGCAGTACAAAGGGTATCTTGAACAAAATTTTAGTGACAGGTAAGACAGTGCAATTCCCTAGGGGATGTAATAAAAGCTAAGAGAAAGGGAAAAAAAAGGCCATAAACCAAAATCCAAATCAGACTGGCCTGCACTTGTTTAATCCTAAATCAAAAAATGTGAGTAGATGAGGAAGCTCCCAAAGATTTGGATGATCTGTGAATGTAAAAGCAATGCAGGGCTGTGCCTGAGTGTGCCTGAATTACACCTCTAGTATTTTCCTGGCATTTCTCAGAAAAAACTGTAGCAGAACAGTTTACCTCTCATAAGACTTTGGTCAGTCTGTCCAAACCAAACCAAATATGTCATCTGGGCACAAGGGAACAGTTTGTCTTGTGCAGCGAAATTCGAGGAAATAATTTGGTTTGCAGAGGAGGGGGTGGTGTGTGTAGAGAGGGTGTGTATGTGTGTGTGTGGTGTGATGGTGGTATTATAAGAAAAAAAAAAAACCAACCTGTTTCAAGGCCTGATTCAGTTTCTACCAAACTGGTGAGAGCCTTTTATTTGATCTCAGTCATGGAGGAACTTATCTCCAGTGGTTATACTATTAGTATTCCAGTGTTAGTCAGTGAAATAAACATATTAATTAATATCCAGGAGAGACCCTTCATAGATTGAATTGGATGCATTTAGGAATGCTTTTACACGTCTGTAGATGGCATCAGTGTACTATATGCAAGGCAAAAATAATTAGTTATGATGATAAATCTTTCTTTCCTGACTTCTGTTACCAAGTAATCAAACTGGACAGTTGAGCAAGTGCTCCAACATCTAGGATAGCAATCTTCTGAAATAGAATACAAGGTAACAGGAAAAGCAATGCGTTCTTTCTTTTGTTACAGATAAGCATGGACTCCCTCCATATTGTTGGAGTCAGCATTTTTCATAACCGTTGTCTAGCAGGCACTCAGAGAGATAATCAAGTTCAACATTTATTGATTTTTCTCCTGTTGGGTTATAACAGAAAATTCTTCCTGAACTCTGATTTACACAAGCAGAGGGTGGACTTGATGTTCTAAACTAAAATATATGTAAATGTGTTTAGAGAATCTATTAAGAGAGAAGTAAAGCTGTTTGTGCTTTCTACCCTCCCAAAAGTAAATTTTTTTTTTCAACAAGTAAAATATTAGTGAAGAATATTTTAAAATGAAGCTTTTAACAGTAGCAATTATGTTGAGGTAGAGCCTATATTGCCTGCCCCTAAGCAGGTTCCAGGCATCAGTCTTTTTCAGCAGCAGCTGAGAAATCTCCTCTGCAGCACAGAGTATATTTTACCATCAAGTGGGAACTAGTGACCTGTCAGGATCTGCACTTTTGACCTACAGTGCAACAACAAAAAGATTTTCAAGCTTTATAGTAGGCTGAAACATGACACTTAATCTCTCAAGGGCATGGAACACAGTACTTATAAAATTGTAACTTGAAAAACTATACACAAATGCGCAGCTTATCTTAAATAAATCTCGCTGTATGGAAACTATGAGATGGACAGACTAGTTTTGGTTAAGCAGAGGCCAGAAACTGCAAAATGCTGGAATAAATAATCAGGGTTTTTATATTAATTGGATCATCTGGAGAGTCTTAAACAATCCTGTAATACTTTCAGATCAGGGTCCACAATATTGTCATGGAAGTGTTGCAGGCCAGCTTGGATGGGGCTTTGAGCCCATGGCAGGGAGTTGGAACTAGGTGATCTTTAAGGTCCCTTCCAACCCAAATTGTTCTGTGATTCTGTGACAGCCAAGATGACTGGGATCCCTGTATGCTGTCAGCTATATAAAGAGGCACATACTTTTACCAAATCTTTTAAAGACATACAGTAAATCTCTTGCCATATTTAGGATGATTCTAAGAGTAGATATCTGTAATTGTGCTAAACTCTTATTTAGGCAACTTAAACAACTCCCAACTAGCCAGATATAAGTACACAGACGTAGAAGAGGTCTGCTGAACCTCAGCTGTGCTCTGCTATCAAAAACAAAATCACATAATCACTCTTGCATGTTTAGTAAGCTTTGTGCTGGAAGTAGTTTGGCTGCGTAATCTCTTCACTCTCTTGAAAAGCTATTTTTTTCATTTCCTCATTCAATTTATTTCCAGGAATATGTCCTTGGTATATCAAAGTATGCAAAAACACAGTATTACTGATGCACATTTCAGTGATAAGAAATGCTGATAGTTTTGGGTTTTGCTGTCTCTTTTGCCTTTAGCTTTTTTTCCCTTAGCTTTTTCTTAAATTAATTTCCTTTGCAGACATGGACTTCATTATCACTTTTCAGTAATAAATACTCAATGTTGTAACATCCCTTAGTTCTAAACATGTGCTGGTTTAGACACAAATTTAGGAGGAAACAACCCAAAAGGGGCATCTCTCTCTTTCTCCTGCCTGCCAGGCAAGCAGGGCCCAGCAGCCCTTCCTGCCACGGGTTTGGGAAAACATAATTTCTTGAATGAAAGTGAAAAAACCCTGTTTATTTAATAGAGTCCCCCACTGGCAGGGGCAGAAAAGGGTATTGAAACCCCCTCCCCCATCCCCTAAAAGATGCTGGTGGATTTTATATAATCCCTTCTTTCTGACTGTAAAACCTGCAGTCCTGAGACAGCAGGGCCAGGCAGGGTCCGACGATCCCCCTTGGAGGGTCCCACCAAGCAGGTCCGGAGATGGTAGCTGGTCTTGGACAAAGAAGCAAGCCAAAAAACTGTCCAAAAAGAAAAAGAAGCCACTGAGGCAGATCACTCCCTTCTCAGCTGAAAGCTGAAGAGCTAGAGAAAAAAAAACCCCTCCCTTGTCTCCTAACTCCTAACTGGCAGAAACACCGCCCAGAGAGAAAGTATGTAAACGTTCTAACTGCAAGGTCAAGCGAGCTGCTTTGAAGAATTCCCCTGGCTTCTCTCTCCCCCTTTGCAATTTAAAGGTACAAACTACATTCTAGAGATTCAAGCCAGCAATGGGGAATACAGTATTGTCATAAAATCAGTCCAAGACATAGTTTATGTGGCTTAGTCATTCTTAGTAGGTTATGGTGACTTTTTTTGCTGTTTCAGGTGGTGATTTTTAAAATAGTTCCCTCAAGTAGTAAAGCCATTACCTTTACTAGGTTTACCTGTTCTAAGTGACCTGGGTTGAGTCCATTCCTTTTTCTATACAGGACTGAACAACATTGTTTAGTGCCAGATTTTCCTATTTAAACTTTCATATAGTTTTTAACATTCTGAAATGTCTGAATAGCCAGGGAACTTTATTCTGCTCTTCCTTTTCCCTCGCCTGGCAGTTAACATAAATGACTGTAATCTATCAGGGGTACGGTAGAAGGTAAATTAGTTCTAAATAGTCAGCATTTGCTCAATGAGTTGAGGCAGTGCAGACTTTATTTTGGGATTTTTTTTCATTGTACCTTCCAGATGCTTTAAAATTTTCAAAAACAAATACTACACCACTTTCTCTTGAGTACTGTAAATACACCTGCTCGGTGTAGTGTCAACAAATGCCCAGTGGCTTATACAGAACACCAGCTGTGTTATATAAATTTGTAATAAGCAATTTGGGGACAGGGATTGCTGCAATCCTAAAGAAAAAAATCCCCATATGATCTCTATGCACACTCCAGCATAATGGAAACCATCAGAGTATTCCAGTCACAAGTTTCAGAATATTAGAAGAAAAAAATTGCAAAATGTGTGTCTATTTCTTTTCCATTCTGCTTTTACATTTTGTCACAGCCTTAACCTACCTGTAGCTACCTAACTGCTCTTGTCCAAGAGCCTGATTTTTTCAATACACTTAGGATTTTAAGAATGTCACAGTTCCAGAGAAAGAGAGCCTTCAGTCGCACCTGCCAGCCGGCAAAGCTCATAGGGGATTTATCAATACATCCACATTTTCTATGGAGCCCTTTCTCAGCTTTCTATTTAACAGCTTTATTCAAATCACATACTTAATCTCTGTATCCTTAAAGGGTTGTTTTCACAGGAAAGTAGCCAAGGTCATAGATTTTATTTTCCTTGCTAATAAAGAGTATGGAATACACTCAACACAACAGGCTAGGCAATGCCTTGGTTTAACCCTAGCCAGCATCCGTGCCCCACACAGCCACTTGCTCACTCCCTCACCAGCAGGATTGAGGAGAGAGTAGGAAGAGTAAAAGCTGGAGAACTCATGGGTTGAGGTAAAGACAGTTTCATGGGGAAAGCAAAAGCTGTGCACACGAGCAAAGCAAAAACAAGGAATCAATTCACTGCTTCCCATGGGCAGAGGAGTGTTCAGCCCTCCCAGGAGAGCAGGACCCTACTTATTGGTGACTTGGGAAGACAAACACTATCACTCCCAATGTCCCTCGCTTCCTTCTCTTTCTGAATGTTTTATATACTGAGCATGATGTCACATGGTCTGGAATGTCCCTCTGGTCAGTTTGTGTCACCTGTCCCAGCTCTATCTCCTCCCAACTTCTCATGCAGCTCCAGCTTCCTTGCCAGCAGGCGGTACAAAAAGATTGTTTCTGTGTAAGCCCTGCTCAGCAATAAAGAAAACATCTCTACGACCCTGTCTTCAGCACAAATCCAAAACACAGCCCTGTACAAAACACAGCCATGGTGGAGAAAACTACCTCAGCCGAAACCAGCACAGCCAAGAAGAAAGAATTCGCACAGACAAGTAGAAAGAATTTGCAGTTACTGGACTTGGTTCCCATTTGGTGTAAACTGGCACTGTGGGTTTACAACATCACAGAAAATGCCCCAAGTGCTGCCAGATTCTCTCAAATGTACTTCCAGGTTGTTAGTGACCCAGTAAGAGTAATAACATAGCTACACTAACTGGGGTCACTAAACTGGCATGTCTCATTTTGCCCAGTCACTCATCCTGCAAAGATAATTTTCTTAGACCATCCTTTGGCTTGGTCACTCTTTATCAGTCTTCCGCATTTACGTCAGGTCCACTTACTCCATCACAACTCAAATGATATGTGTATTCATTAGTGCTGATCTTCAATTTTATCACAAAACTGAATATGCTGATTCCAGAAGAATACCAAAATATTTAAATAAAGCGCAATTGGCAAGTTCCTTGGGAAAGAAAAAAAATACAAGATCTGTTAATGTCTGTGGCTGGTTTTTTTTCCATGATCATACCAATACCTTACTGATGGCAATATCTGTGCTGCATCCTGATTAAATCCTGTGAGAGAAACCAATGCACCAACTCCCTCAAAAAGGAAACCTGGGAATGTTACCCAGGTGAGCACAACACTGCAGTCAATTGCTTGAGTGATCTGAATAGCCAGGGCCCTGGATACACTGTAATGTGGGCACATCCTCCTGTAGTACCTCTGGGGCTCTTAGAAAGCTTGGCTGTTAGATTGATGTGCCGTCTCAGAGTGAAACCAAGGAGTATTTGAATTAGGATTGAGGGTACATTGATCTCATTCACTGTTTAGAACTGTATCATTGTGCTGCTGTCCACTCTCTTTGAGGTTGTGAGGAAGTCAAGGGGAAATGGCATTAAATGCTGTTGGTGTCTTCATTGCTCATGGGTTAAAATCCATATTCATGTTGACTTCAATGTATTTTGGGTCTTCTCTTTAGCTCTGTCTCCAGCATTTTGCTGTATTGCTGACGTGAGTATGCATGGCTCATAAAAACTATGAGTGGATCTGAAAAGTGAATAGTGTGACTCTTTGAGTCTTTGTCATTAGCAGTGAATAAACTGTCTTGGAATACAGAAATAGATTTTGTGTTTAAGTAGGTGTTTCAATAAGGCTTTGGGATGGGTTAAAACTTCATCATAGCAATGGCAGGACAAATCCTATTTTTTCATCTGTTACTATCAAGTGACTTTTTTTTTCTGTTTTCTGACTGGTTTTGCTTTGATATATGGAAATAGGTCAAGCGGTATGAAAATAATGCTGAGCAGATGGTGTCACAATGATTTAGTAAAAATGAAAAATTTCACATGTTCGTGTTTGCACAGCAATATCCGTACTATGTAATGGATTTTCCCCCTGCTTTGAGTTGCCATTAAAGTAACATTTGGGACAGAAGTGACAAAAAAGATCTGGATCAATCTCATGGCACATGTTTTAGCTCTTTCATGCTTTTCCATAGTTTTGAAAAATGAGCCAATTGAAAGCCACAGTAAAATGTAAAAGTATCTAAGTGGATTAAATTAGCAAATTTTCTATTGAGAAGCTACTGAGTCTACTACTGTATAAGTTTTCAAAGGTCTTCAAGCAGCTTCTTTTAGGCATTCCTGGTCACTTTCCAAATTAAAAGTTAGGGTTGTGTGCCACTCTTGGTTTTGCGTGTCTTCTAATTTCGTTTTTACAAAACTTTATGTTCTAGCTTTTGCTGTCTTCGTTCAATGATCAGGTCTCTAAGGAATGAGGAATATCCACAAATACATGGATGGGTTCTGTGATTAGAGAGGAGACCAAACTTCAGGCCTTTCAGCAACCAAAACTGACTTCACAATTCACATTTGTTTATTTATTTATGTTTGTATTTTTTCATATTTCCTCTGTAGTTCATGTGATTATTCTTAACACAGCATTATATTCCAAAATAAATTAAATTTTTCTCTCAGTCTTCAGATGTAGAGCTCAATTGATTTAATAAAACAGAATGAGGTAGCAATAATCCAAAAACGTTTCTCAGGTGCAGTGGAGAGGATTAGATGAGGTTAGTATGATCTGTTACCAAGCGGTTGGGTTTTTTTTTTTCTTGTATGATATTCACTGAAGGACAGCATCAAGTGTAATAAAATCTATGTTAATGCTAAGTAGTGATGAAAAGTTATCTTGTTATATTTTGAACAGAAAAGAAGCTTTATGGTATTCCTATCAGAAATGCACTCATGCTTTGAACATCTTCCCTGGCATGAACAGCTTTTTAATTTAATTGGCAGATCAAACTGCACATTTACCAGTGGAAAAGGTTACTGTACATCATATAAATTAAAGGCCACCTAGTAACATCTTTAAGAATGAAGCTTGGTACTAAGTTTATATAGGATTTCAAAAATTAATTATTTTAGCTGACATTAATGTTTCAGTTATACATAAGTTATGCAGTAGAATGTAACTGCAGAAGAGGGAGAGATCAACTCTTCAATTGTGGTTGAATGTAAATTACATTTACACTCATTGAAAGTCCCCTTAACCCTGCCAGTAACATGTAAATGGCCTTCAGTATAAATGAGAAACAGGCTTACTATGGAGTCTTGCCATAAGGAAGTAAAATCTTTGCTTTTTTTGTTTAATTTTAGAATCTTAAAAATAATTATTTTTAAATGAGCAACTAAGTGTGCAAAAGCTGTTAATTGCTCAGTGGCTGTTTTACTTTCATATACTAAAGATATTTAAAATTATAACCTCAATACCTAATATAACCTTAATACTGTCTTGCACTGATAACTAAGTCTTTTCACTTTCCCTTTCTCTATTAATTTGTGATTTTAAATATTATTACAGAATGAGTATTTTAAAAATTTTTATGGAAAGAGTATTTTTAGACAGTCTTTCTCTTTTAGGAACCTTATTTTATACTATACAACTCTCTGAAAGCATTATTTAGGAACCAAGAAGGCCAAATTGAGTGGTACAGTTCTGCCTTTTAATGTGTAATGATGGAGTTAGAACTTAATGTGTAGCCTATCAAGTAGTTATTGAAGTCTGTCAGGGGTTATTTTTATTTTTTGTTTGGTTGGTTTTGTTTGATTTTAATGTTAGAGAAGGCGTCTTTTTGTTCTTGCAAAGACTGAAGTAATTTGAAGCATGACTTTTCCCAAGGTTGTGTCCTAGGGATCATAAAGTTTTGTTTTTTCAATGATAAGAATTTATAGATCCTTGAAAGAAGGACTACATTGTGAGGCCCTTTCAGAGTAGGACAAAGTTTACTAGAAAGTGTATTTATTTGTTACACCAGTCGAATGGAAGGAGTGTGCCTCTTGGCCTGTGAAACAGAATCACAGAATTCATGTTAATAGTTGCACTCCACATATCATAATGGAGTAAATATGTTAATTTAGAACAGACTGAAATGTTTATTAAAATTCTTATCAGAGTTTTAAATAAGTGAGAATATGCTGTACTGATAACAATTTAAATGATTTTCCTAGAAGACAACAGTTTTGTCAACTCTTCCTTTTAATGTGACTCAGAAGATTTCAAATTGGATGTTCAAGTCCTCTGTATCACATTTTACAAATCATTAGTTTCTCAGATGAACAAGTAAAAACATCATTCAAAATTTGAGTTTGTGGACAAAAACAATACGTTCTGTTAAACCAAATTATATACCTAAAAAATAGATATTTTTTGAGGATACAAATCTGAAAGATTTGATCAAATAGAAGTTTTTCTCCTTCAGAGAAACACCATGGCTGATACCCATTTGGTTTTCTTGGCCTTAACCACACTATCACCATAATATGGGAGATCATAATATAATTTTTTTTCAAGAGTGTGCACTACCCAACTGGTAAAAAAATTATCCTAATTATTATTACAGAGAGAAAATAAAGTACTCAGTGTTAAATCTCCAGTGACCTCCCATTATTTAAAACCCATATTTTAATAGACTGTTGTTTTAAAGAATTGCCTATATTGTGAAGTAGTTAGAAATACTCAGGAGTACCAATATTTTTCTTCAAAGTGCCAAGAAAATTCATGATATTTTGAGTATTTACTAGATAATTGTCTGTTTATCAGTATGTCTATGCATCTAAAATAAAAACTGAAGATTCACTCCACAAATATTTTCTATCAGATTCCATATAAGATTATTTTATTATTTTAATTAAAAGTTCATTCCATATTTTGTCTTTTTTCTGGTTCTCAGAAGAAAGCTTTGCTTCTGTCAGTTTTCATGAGCACATTTTATTTCAGTTTTTGGTCTTGTGGGAATATTTTCAAACATTTGAAGACGCAGGCAACAGCAACTGTGAATTAAATAACTGCAGATATTTAAAGTAGGTGCAGACATCGAGCTTCTTTTAAGTAGAATGTACACACTTTATTTGTACCCTGGCTACTTTACAAAGAAAAAAAATGAGCAGCACAGAACTCATCTGCCAGCAAAAGAACTGAAAACTATTTCAATTTTTCAATGTAGGAGGAATGCTATGTTTGTGGAATGTGGTTATGCATATAGAAGTATCCATTAAGGTAGTCTGAAACAAAATATGGATGGAGCTTCTCAAAATAACAGATGAATTAAGATATTCTCTGACAGGATTGTTGCTACACTTCTGAGAATAAAAATGGATTCTTAGTGCAGGGTTGGAAAATACGTGTTTTTTTTAAAATCACAGATTAGGTTGTAGAATTCAATGAATCTTGTCATAAGTTGAATGCAAACCACATATAACTGTGCTTTGCAACAGGAGAAGTGAAGATGGGGTTCTGCAACAGTAAGCAAAGAGAAATTTCTATTTACAGAGAGGACTTTGGAATTAAAGTGGAAAATTCAATGTATACATTGTAGTTTGCTTTACGTGTCATGGAATTTGATTCATTAATGTTGCCCAAATGCTTTTGGATTCTGCATCTGAAACACAGATGTGATGCTTAAGCAGTGTGTTTAATACTGCCTAAATTAGAAGCCTGTGCTCACCTTTTTTATTTTCTCAGAAAGTGAAGTGCCTCTGACAGCCTTCAAAAAGTAATCCAGAGGGCCTGAGGTAGTAGATTTCTTCTCCTGATTGTGTGTAACAGAGCCTGGAACCTGCAGGACAATCCCAGACTTCTTTTCTCTTAGTGAGGAGCCAAGCAGTACTAGACATACAGAACATTACGAATGATGAGCTTAAGAGAGCTTTAGCATTTAACCCCGAACTAATGAACAGTAAACTTATATTTTGTCAAAAAATTTAACAGGGGTGGCCACCAGATACCTATGGTACTTTATGGAGAAGGATATACAAATGGGAGATGTTAAACTATGGCATATAAAGGTAAATAGCATGAGCTATGGGTAAGTTGTTACTACTCAAGGCTGTGAAATATTTATACTTACGGGCAATTTAATTAATCAATTAGAAAATGAGAGATTCACATATGAGCGTAATAGTCTATAGAATCCTTTGTTGAACTGATTAAAAATATATGTAGATATGTATTAGATTACTTGGTTTGAGATTTCCTGTCATCTATTCTTCATTTTTTAGTACACAGTAGTATGCTTATTATGTTCCAGATGGCCCTAAATAAGGAAGCTTGTGAGTGGGATTCTATTTGAGATGACATTTCATTTAGGTACCTATGTACACATGTTTATTCAGTTTTGACTGTTCTTTGCAAGGACAATAAGGGGTATATTTTAGACAGAAGGTATTTTCATCCATATAAAAAGTATGATGATACAACTATGACTGAAAATTCTTGAAAAAAATGTGTATTTTTTTATAAGCAGTAAAATGCAAAAGGGTTGCAAAGCAAAGGTCAGTAGCAGAATGTGGGCTTAACAATATAATAGAGAAAAAAACAAGTTCAGGAGATCATGCAGCAACAATAGTAATGTAAAGAAAAGCTGAGAGAGTGGGTTAAAAATGGATCATCCAGGCAGGAAGCAACTGTTGTGCTCTATGACCATATTTCTTTCCCATGTGGTCAGAAATTCAGAAGGAGTTCCAAAGGCTGCTCGTGATATGTAATGAATAGGTCAAGGGACAGAAGAAGCCTTTACAATTCTGCACCTCATTGTAGTCATTCCACCATCAAAGACTTCTGATGAAAGATGGAAAGTTTCAATTCTTCTGTAAAGACTGAAAAAGGTCTCTGCAGGCATTTCAAATGAATAGAACTTGGGGAAATCGTAAGTCTGCTAAAGAGAAGATTGCAAACTTCAAATCCTTACTAAGGAACAATTCAAAATACAATTTGACTCTGCAGGATATAAATACTCTCTTTTCTGTTTCTTTTCCTACCTAGCTAATTATGTGTCACCTTGGAATTTGACATGGCAGAAGCAAAAATCTATTGTGATTTTCTAAAACGCATATGAAGAGAATATGAATGTGAAGCTAGGAGTCTGTGTCCTTCTTTATATAATGTAATGATATTGTGTTCCTTTTTTGCAATACCCAGCCTTCAAAAAGATATGACCAGTGTACAGAGAATTCAATTTAGTTTTGACTAATTGGATGTGATAACAAACTTTTGTGTTGAAAGATAAAAGAGATTCTCTTCAATGTATTGAAAGGAATGTAAAGGCAATGAAAGTAAGAAATGAAATATATTCCCATTGAGAGAGCTATCCTGTTATAATTTATAAAAAAATGAAGGAATTTCATTAAGTAAGATACTGTCAACTAGGGTCAAAACAGTAGGAAAAAAACTATTTAAAAAAGTGTTATTAAGTTCTCTTTTCTTAATGGAAAATACACAAAATTTTATGATAGACCTATCCTGTTCCTTTTTTTTTTTCATTGTTTTTCCTTTTAAACACAAATTTGTCTTTTGTCATTTAAAATAATTTATTTCAAGATAATTTATTTCAGTTTAGGTAAATCCAGAAAAGTTCTTTCAAATTGCATTATCGACCTGGTACAATTCATGGTGATCTTGTCTGTAAAACAGTTGGCATTTCAGATTTCTCCTGGATCACTAAATGCAGAATAAAAGATGAGACAAAATTCAGATACCTGCATAGCCAACAGAGCACACATGATTTCTTTAGAGTATCTGAAGTGAAAGCATGTGGTAAGTGTCATTAGGGTAAAGAAATGCTGTAGAGTTGATTTGCAAATAAGACATTTTTAGATAGAGATACTACCTTTAGTTTTGGCAATATCCCAGATAAGTTATTTCAGTTCTTAAAAATTTTATTGCCAGTTGGATTAATTTTGTTAATCTTCCAAGCACTGGAAATGAAAAGCAGATGAATCCATGATGTGCCAAATTATCTACTCCTTAAATAGCTCTTTAAGTTGACATAATAGCCAAGAATACTTGATGACTGTTCTGTTGAAGCTGTTTCTTTATGAGGAAAAGATGACACACTGGGACAACTTTTCTTTCCCAAATGAGTCTTCCAAACTTGAATGTGGGTCTAGAGGATTATTCAGTAGCTATGGCTTTTGCATAGTGAAGAGGATAACATAGACTTTTTGAATTATACTGGATGACACTATGGTAATTGGACAAAAAAAGGTCAAGATTTTAAAATAAAGTCTTTGGAATTTCTGTATCATTCTTAAAAGTTCCTTCTGCCATGTTTACTGTTTGACCTTTAACTACAGATAAATGTTGCCACACTCTCATTGGCAACTTGTATGACTGTAGAGTGGCAAAAACCAATGCCAAATTAGCCTCCATACAGTATTCAGTACTAAACTGGCTACCAGATTGGAAATTATTATGGAAATTACCAAACAAGCACTATGGAAACTAGAATTCTTAAAGGCTGGCACTCTTTTTAAAAAATGTTTGTCAACTGATGAGTCTGCAAAATTCAGATTATTGCCCTTATTCTGTAAAGTGGGAAAATAACAGAAGGAGAAGCAGCTGGAAGAGGAGGAACAACAGCAGGAGGGATCATAAAAACACCAGTTTGGGGGTGATTTACGCCCTGCTTGCTGCCTCCAACATACTACTAATTGCAGAGCGGACTTGAAAGGAGAACATGAGCATGAGAAGAGCAATGGGAAGCGTTAAGCCATGACCATATGTAGAAATGTTTTGAACTGACAGGTGATACAAAACCATATTTTTATAATGATCCTCTTGGGTACCTGTTCTTAGCCATATCTTTTTGCAATGTATCTGAACTGTTCTTAGCTTGGTAAGGTTTGGACATATGCAAATGAAACCTTACTGTAATTAGAAGTCATAATTATGTGGGGCAAAGAAATCTCAACAATTCATGATTAATTTTGGGACATGAGGAATCTCTGTTTACTTTTTTCATATATTAAGTCTGGAAAATAAGTTTTCCTTGCTTGTAGGATGTGCTGTTCTTTTGGCTTAATAACAAAAATAAGTTATTTGCAGGGTAGTAGAATTGCTTCTGCATGTGAAGGTACTTTTTCTAACCTAACATCTGTTCTACTTCATTTGTATTTGGGCCTATAATGTGATAGAAGGTGGAGATTGTAGTAAGACCTTTCTACCTTGATGGAGTATACTGAAATATAATGAAGACAGGTGTTCTCAGCATTTGCTTTTGGGGACACTGCTACCTGGGAGAGCTGTGAGGATTTGTCTAAGTGTCTGTAGTGATGTTCACTTCTGCTTGGGTTTGTCATCCTCACAGGAGAACCTGCTTTAAAAAGAACTAGCTTAGCGTCAAGGTCATCCAGGCTTTATATGAGCTTGGTCTCAGCATTGGTATAACCTCTAAGGATTTTGTGTCTGAAGTTGATGTCAGAATTTCACTGCTCAGATCATGCACTCAGCTTATCTGCAGTGTCCAGGATACTGCAAAAATCTGTAGTGCCAAAAATCTGTTGCTGCTTGGGGATTTTAACAATTGTTATGATGATAATCATAGATAATAGGTAATTGATATTGTATAGGCTATCTTTCCTCTTGCTTTTGCCTTTATTTCTTTATGAAAGACATTGTCCATTCTGTACTAATTTTCACCCAATTTAAATTTCACCCAGATGTCTACCCAGAACCACACCACTCAGAGCAGCCTCAGGGGCACTCCAGAACAATGAAGATGTATGAGCTTCTCAAACTCTGCTGGTCCTTGAGTGCTCCTAAGAAAAAGTCAGCTATGCTTACAGGTGTGGCTGTCATACAGCAGTCCACTTCTGGAGTATGTAAAGTGCCAAGGGGGAGACTGCTAGGAGGAGGAGGAGAAAAAAGATGAGAAGAAGAAAGGTAGGAAGACTGTTTGGACTCTATAAGGAAAAAGGACAGGACCACAGATATGTTAGAGAAAGCATATCAGGTATTTGAAAGAAAAATTCTATAACAAGCAGTCAGCTGAGCTAACTGGAAAAGGCTGGCAGAATATTTGTTCACATGGCCTGAAGCCAAATGATTTTCTGGCACACCATTGAGGATAGAATTTAATGGTCCTTTAGATAACATGTACATGTAATTTATTTATTAGAAACATAATAAATTTTAAAAAAAGATACTGGAAAGCAGAAATACATAAACACATAAAATGGGAGGTTTTTTCTATCCTGAAGTATTTTTCTGAAAGTAATAAAGAAAAAAATAACCAAATTAAGGTAGAAAGACGTGTGAGTATCTGCCTTTCTTGGCTGCCAATGCTTCTAACAAGGGATGCAGAGGCAGCAGGTGAGAAATGAACCAGATTCATTCAGCAGTAGATCCGTGCTTGGACACTAGCAATTTCTGTCACCTGATATATGACTTTAGAGACAGAGGTGGAACATGAAGTATCTGGAGCGATCTGGAAGATATACATAAAAAAAAAAAGAAGAAGAAACAAGAAACAGTCTTTGTCAAGTCTGTTCCCAGACACTTTAGAAGATTCTTACAAAATCTTCTCTCTAGACTTCGGTAAGCAAGGAATCACTCTTTGCAAGCTGCAGAACAGAGCAGTTCCTGTGGATATAGGCTGTAGGCATGGCACAAATGACAGAGGAATAGGAAGGAATATACATATTTTACTGTGAAAATCAGAAATTATTAAGTACAAACTGAATAACAGCTCCTGATGGTTCAGGAAAGCATTCCATCCATGCAAAACTTGTTTTTTTTTGTTTGAAACTAAAACACATATAAAAGAAGAAAAATAAAAATCATGGGGTTGTTGCTCTTCAGTTGTTCAGCTTTTTTTGACTCAGGCATTGAGGCCTGAGTGCCTGAGCATCATACAGCCTTTATGAAACAAATAACCTGCCTCAGATCTAGGGTTGCTTCTTTACCAAGCAACCCAAACAGGAGATTGTTATATTATTATAATTATATATATCTGTGTTACGTGTTTATTCTTCAGTTAAATATTCAAGAATAGCTACTTGGCTCAGCAGGAGTTAATGCACTATGTAGAAATGTGGTTCATGTTTGTTTCCATGGTTTGGAACTGTGAACATGGCATTCACAGTGTGTCCCATGAGTCAGAATAAGCTACTGTACCGCTCAGACATAATTTGCATTTTTTTCACAGCAACAACTGATAGAGAAGGCTATTTTTGCTTGAGAATTTAACTGAGATACATCTCTGAGCAATAGGAGTGGATTTTTTTTCTCTGTTGCTGACTTGAAGTTAATTACTGGCATAGCAGCATGCATGAATTGACTGTGACAGCCGATAATACCTTCAACATCTAATGAATTAATAGAAGAGTTTAGTTTGGTACGTTTTTAAAGGGCATTACATGGCATTTAAGCACGTTTTCGTAAGAGAGAATTTTCCTTGAAATATTCATTTTCTTTTATGCTTTAAAATGTCTGCACTCTTCAGCCGACAGTACTTTATGGATTTCTTTATATTAAACATTTTATGTTATATGAGTATTATAATCTTCTGAAATACATTTCAAGTGGTCAGTATTTAGCTGCTCTATGTTGAAGTCAAGCACAGTAAGTCATTCAGAGGCCTGTTCCGTAGAGAGCTGTTTCTAGGTCATAGAGTTTTATTGTCTACAATCACAAAATGTGGTGTGGTTGGCAAACCCTGCATTGGTTTTTGAAATTACTGTGCTACCAGTATGTTCCAATCAATGAGAACCTCTGAGCCATGAACTTTATTGATTGGTATTCTCCTGGGTAACATGAATGGCCTTCTTTAAGTCTTCCAGTTTCACTATGAAGATTTTTTTTTTTCTGAAAACACAGCTTAAAAGAATGACAGGTTTATTTATGCAGTTTCTTTGTCACCCAACTCTTGCAGAGCCTGAAACAAAAGCAAGTGCTGCAATAGGAATAGAAATGCAACAGAAACCATATTTTTGATTTTGAGACCATTGGTTAGGACACTTCCACAGTAGTTTCTGACTTCTGGAAATATATAATACCACATTAAACCTGTTCAACCCTTTTTGAAATGTTTAATTTTTCATTTTTTGGAATATAATATAATGTTTTCATTACTTTGAACCAAAGAAGTGACAAAACAAAATTCTAGTCATCCTATTTAATTTTTTATTAAAGATATTTGAATAGCAAATTTCAACTTCACAGCTCAAAGGTTGTCAATAATGCCAAAGACAGGGGAACCATGGCTATCTGTGGAATGAGTAACTTAATGTTCTGTAGACATGATTCATGAAGCTTCCTTCTCCATTTGCTAAACATACAACACCGAAGTAACAGTTCTGTAAGGAGTAAAATTTAATGGGAAATACCATCGGGATTGTGTCTGTATCAGAGTGATGGAAGTGTCTTCAAATAAATATTTGGTTCATGGTGAGCAGGAAGGAAGCAGAAAAGAAGGTAATGCTATGGCTTACTTTTTTTTTTTTTTTCTTCATTGAGAAAGTTCTCATAGCTGCTAAAACTTCATTTTAGATATTTTCAGTCCTGGAATCTGGCTGACAAGGAATTACTGGAAGAGAAATGGAGCGAATTAGCTTCCAGAGGGCCATGCTTCACAGATCTGTGTGTATGCAACTGTGCTGCTTCAGAGGTTCACATTGATTCATTTTAAAAAATCTGGAGGTAGCTACACATATAAATAGATATATCCAGCAGTGATACCTTGCTGGGCTACCTAAAAACAGAGGCCAGACAAAACTAAGAAAATAAAAAGCGGTTATATTTATTTAAGGGCCTTCAGGTACATTTAGGGCAGACAAAGGCCCCCCAGGGACTACACCCAAAAATGGACCACTGGTCATGGGTTTTCATACTTTTATAAATTTAGTCCGTTTGCGTATTGGGGGTTAATCTTCCAATTACGGCTTCAGGTAATGAAGTCATTTGCCCCAGGTTTGCTCCCCCCCCCAGCTCACTTTTGTTTACATTTCTCAGGGCCTGAGACAGCAAGGTGTCCTTGATTCCCGGGCCTAGAGGGGAATTGTTGTGTCTAACCAAAATGGGAAAGCAGTAGCTAACATTCTGTATGGAGTTTAGAGTTCTACACTAGAGAATTACAGGATTACAAATATATGAAAAACATAAAAGCTAAAATCCTAAGGCATCAGCAGGACCTGGTGATGGTCACAGAAAGTTTGTGACAGAGCAGGGAATTAAACAAGTCATTTCCCTTAATTCCAGATCAGGTCTGTAATCATGAACTGCTTTTGCTTCCAGGAATCAAGTCATTCCCTGCCTCTGCCAGAGATTTTCTGCATCACAAGTTGGTTAATAAATTTGGATCTGGTCCACAGAATTTATGTGCACATGTAAGAAGCTGTGATCATCAAAATGCCTACCTCAACACCAACAGTCATCAAAAAATTTAACAAGGAACCAAAAGTTCTGCTTCTGTGCATAGGCAGAATTATCTTAGGCAATTTCAAGCTGACCAGCTACGTGATTATCTCATGTCAAATCCAAACACTGATCATTAAATTAGGTTTTCTTCTCGCTAAATCCCCAACAGGCCCTATCTGAAGGCATGTTCTCAACACACCTATCAAACACTTTCTGGATGAGATCCACACCTAACATTATAAAGATAGCCAGTTTTATTGTTAAAAAAGGTGGTAAATGCTATTTGCTCTGTTAATTAATTCTCTTAAGTAATTGTTCCATTGCTCGGCATTGCAAAAAAATCCTGTTTCTGGTTTGGGAGTAAAACAGTACCATGCCCATTTACTGCTGTGATTTAGTCGTAGATCTTTAAGCAATGTTCAGTCTTGCTTTATTTTTGCTTTATGTTGTATATCGGAGAACAAAGACCCAGTTTGCATTGAATTATCTAAGGTTCTTTAAATGATTGGCTGAAACATATTGTGACAGTGATTTTAAGTCTGAAAATTACTTGCTATAAGATATGTAAGGCAGCATATGTACAGAAGTTTTTAAAATTGTCTATAACTGTAGACTTGAAGTAATGCCACAGATATAGATGTTTTTCTGTAGATTTTGGATAAGCGATAACTAAAATTTTCTTCAATTATGCCATATTCTTTCAAGTCTTTTAATACTATTTTCAGGTAGAAATGACAGCTGTTCTCATTTTCATGTCTGTCTTTGACTTTTAAGTTCTTATACATACCAGCTTTACTTCCATGGCTCTTAAATTTTATATGTTAGATTTTGTTCTAAAATTAAAATTTAAAACATAAAATTATCCTCTCTACTCTCATTAGTATTTTACTTATATGAGTCTCATTTCAAATTACTTTTGTGAATATTTTAAATTGAAAACACACATCTACCTAGAAAAGTTTTTACACATACTTCTCCCTCTTTGAACCTTTTTTTCCCAAAGGTTTATTTAAGCAAGAATGTTTTGTTTATATATCTGGTTTTGTACCTAATACTCACACCTGTTCACCAACCAAGTGCAGTCTTTAGAAACAGGAATACACAGAGCCAAGTTTCTTTAAACCTTACAAGTGACTCAGCCAAGTAAGTAGAATTCTAGATCTTCATTATCTGAAAGTGCACAGAAGTGGAGTGGCGTGTATGTGAGGTAACATATGGTGTTGGCATGAACTACAGTGATTGTACTGACAGCAGATAAGATTAAAAATTCAAGAACCTGGGCAAATCAATTCACTGGTCTGTAAATTACATGATACTGTGATGAATTTTTTCTCTGCATAATATATAGTTGCACTTTCTCTTCTCTGTTAAATCTTCCTATTAGAATCAGTTATTTTGACAGCCAGAAGTGATTGCTGAAGTGAAACTCCTGTACCGATAGTACTGTCTCTCTTTTTTATCATAATATACAGAACACTTGCATTTTCTTTAATGTGAATAATACAGTTACGTATTCTAGAGGGTGTACATTGGCCGTCATTTGCTCACAGAACTATCTGGAAAATGTCTATTACTGGGTAAAGGATAAGGCCCAGATGAGAAATAGACTTTTTTCCTTCTTAGTATATTTGGGGTTTTTTTCTGCTTCCTGACAGATAATCACCCACAGAACATCCTAAGTTCCCCAACAGTGCTAGTGTACCCAGTATATAGGGAGACACTCATTTGGAAAAATGCTGCTCAAAATGGAATTCTGCTGTATTCTTTCCTAAATGACTGTCCTACGTTGATTAAACCCAGCTACATGTAGTCCTTGAAATCCTATTAGGCACCATGCTACTTGAAATCCAGTGACCTGAATCCTGAACATCTCATTTGTCGCTTATTCATCACATCTTATTTAAAAGACTTGCCTGTCTCCTAAACAAGGAGTCTGTGTCCTCCTGCCTCCTATGTTCAGTGGTGTCAGAGTCCAATGCTGTCTGGCCAAGATTTTTAGATATTTCACACAAGGAGAGCTTAATGTTTAAGATCAAATTTACTTATGTGAAGATAGTTGGCATTACATGTGATTTTGATATACGAATGTAATACAGTAATATTCTGAAATCACAACACAGTGATTGAAATATACAGTGGAACGACAACCCAAACACGATTCCCATTACTGATCCCGATATCCTCACCCACATGTCATGGCACCAGGTGTCCCCAAATGCTGTGAAGGAGCATGTGGGTAAAAGCCAACTCAAGACCATTTGTCTTTTTAAAGCTCCTTTCATTAACTGTGCAGCTTTTATAATTTTTGTTGGGTTGATCTATTGTATGATGGTCTGGCTAGCTCAGGAAGCATTGCTCTCTCCCAGTTATCACAGGGAAGGCTGTTTACAGCCTGCAGACCCACCGGTACAATGGATATCTGCCACAAAGGTCATCCTCCTGTCCCTGCCATGTTGAGATCAGTTTCAATTTTCTCTACAGTGACTGGTGACCACTTCTTACCTGCTTCCCTGAGCTCACCTTTCCTGCCTGCCTCCTCTGAGTCTTCCATTGTGGTGGTGTGTTGGTTGTCACAAGTGGAGAGACTGAGGCTCTTAAAAGGCTGAATCAGACTTATATGGGATAATTTTCCCTTCAAAGTTGCCCATCTCTCCTCTGACTACAGAGGGTCTCAGCAACTGAGCAAACAGTACTGGCACTTCTAGACAATTACTTAGGCAGAATTAACCCAGGCCAATCTATGTATCCCTAGATAATGACCTCCCACTGGCGAGCTGTCTAATAGCTTCTAAAGCCATTTTTTTAAAGAAGATCAAAAGTCTTTTTTTCCCCTTTACATTATAATCACTCTGACCACTTTATTACACATTTTGTTCTGCTAACAGTACATTATAGCAGGCTATCCCAAGAAATGGTGTATAAAATCCCACTTTGGGGATTTGATTGATCACCATATTTTTAGTTTGTTAGACGTATATATCTGTTCATGAATGTATACATATGCATTCCCCAGGTATGGACTTGTTCACTGTATGTGTGGGTGCTGAACAGTTTGTGTGCATGCTAGGTGATGAAAATATCATAGAATAACATCACAAGATGCATCACACGTTACACTACACTGTAAGAAGTGTGTGAGAAGCATAGGGAATTTTCATATCTCTCTGCATTGAAATAGATGCATATTTTATTTGGTACTTTTCCTGGATTATTCACTTAAACAATAGTCAAAATCTGCTGGCACTTTCTGTTTGCCTACTAAGTATGAAGAAGCTGATTGGTGTGAACTTAAATAATTTTGCTCCAAACATAAGGAAATCTAGTCACTTGGATGTTGTTAATATAAAATCCACAATGTTATAATAAGCAGAAAAAGATTTTTGATTGTTTATTCTGTTCTTTCGTAACACATTTCAAGATGTGGTATGTGCAAAATATGCATTTCGAAATTTTTACTTCCTGCTTATGTAAGAAAAATAATTCTTGTGTTGTTTATTCCCTTCATCCGAATGCATATAACAACATAACAACAGGAAAACAACCTCTTTGTATATATTGGAAGTGGCAGCATCATTAGAATTAATATTGATGAAGTTCTTCTCTGATTCTGATTAGGTTAAATAGAACTATAAGCTTTAGGTGCATACATCTTTTATCAGTCACTAAAATTATTGTAAAATGTCACACATTTCTCATTGCAGAAATATGAAGTCATGAGCAAACATTATTTTGTTTGAAGTTATTATCTTCCATAAAAAACAGTACACAGCAAGAGATAAAATCTTCTCAAGTTCTGTTACTTATGCTTATATATAAAATCTTGTTTTCTTGAGTGATGTGGCTTGACAAAATGGGTTGTCATGATGGTATAAATATAATTTCTCATAACCACCTATATCATATTTTATCTCCTCCAAAATTTTCATTTTCCAAACATTTGTAAATCATGTAAGTACGAAATTATAGAATTGCATTCACATTAGTTACACAGATAGCTTTTCAAATTTATTTAAAGTGTTATCTGGTACAAGTGCATGATTATTTTAACATAAGTGGCTTCCAAAGTGCCCACGTGTGAAATAGTCCAGATATCAGGTCCACACTTTCTAATGAATAAGCATTTTTATTTTGTACCTCATTCCCAGTGAACATAGTCTCTCTGGGTTCAAAAACCCCTGCATGTATAATTTTTATATCAAGTAGGTATTTTCTAGTTTCCTAGATCTTACTGAGACTTAATTTTTCCTTCTTGCATTTCTGTAGTTGTCAGTGTTATTATGCCAACGAAGGTCTCTTGGTATATGACATATTTATTCAAACATTAGCCACAGATGCTTTCAGAGATTTTGCCATTCAACACCTGGCTGTGCAAAGTGTGATCATTTCATGAAGTGCTGGGAATCTGATTTACTGCAAGTCACAGCAAATCTTCCTGGCCTTTTGCAGACAAACCTACACTCACTCTACGTGTGCTTGGAGCTGGCTAAAGGCCAACCAGCTTCAATGTGAAAGTTGTACATCTTTGTTAGCATGGTGCTGTACTCTCATTAGGATTACTAAAGTAGCTTGAGCTCGCATCCCTCAGATCAGGATTGACTGGCATCTATCCAGCTTGGAGCATGGGCAAAACAATCTCTCAAACCCAGAGGTTTTGAGAAAAATTCTGAAAATTTGAGAAGTTTTCGTGTGAAGGTTACACAAATACATAAAAACAAAACAAAAAAAGCTCAAACCTCAACAACAAAAATAAAGCAAGAAATCCAAAGGCTAAATTTATATCTGATTTATGTCTAATTGTTATTTGAGTGCAGTCACGATTTAAATAATAAGTAAAGCAAACCTGTCTAATTCAATGTAGATGTTAGAAGCTCCTGCATGTGTTAATATTAGTGTTAGTTTACAACTATGGCTAAGCATGTTAGGTTTTCCCAATGCAATTCAGGGATTTATAGTACTGAATTTTGTTTAGTAAGGCAGGATGCTTGTAACGTGCTTTTTTGCAATACTCAGGATAACTAGAATGACGTGTTTGGAGCAGGTATGCACACTGTGGGGGATTTGCACAGGTCTGAAGCAGCAGCTGTTGGCCAGCTGTGGTACCTGACCGCATCTCAAGCGGCACATATACAGCTGAGGGAGAGAAACAGTACTTCTGGGCATTGTTGATCTTCTAGTGAAAGTAAAAGGAAATACTCAAGTGAAATGAACTAAAAGCTTTTCAGAAAGACCTCAGCTGTTTAGAAAATCAACCCCTAGCCCAGTGTGCAGCCAAGTTTATGGTCCATGCTGTTTATTGCAAGATAAATCTATAAGTGTTAACTTTAGAAACTCAGAACATCTCAAAACTCTTCTATGCCTTCTTGATATTATTTTGCACAGATCTGTGGTGAGCTGTTCCTGTCTGTACTCCAGATGCCCACCAAAGCTCTATCACTCCCCTCCTCAGCTGGAGAGGGGAGACGAAATATAGTGAAAGGCTCATGAGTTAAGTGATTTTGATGATTCAGTGAAATATGTCTCCTGGTACTATTTATTGATCACAGTCTGTGATTCATAGTTAATCAGAATGAGGCGCAAGCTAGAAAGAAAAAAAAGTATTAAATTCATTAAGCTGATGTTATCTTTAGGAGCAAACTGGCAACCCTCCCTAATCTACAGTTAATTATATATATAAAATTATATTATATATTATTATATTATCTATTATATATTATAAAAATGTATTATATAATCCTGCATTTCAGTACAGAACTTTAGTTCAAACATATGTAGAAATTATATAAAAATAGCTGTATAAAATATATTAAATATTACAGACAAGAAACATTTTTAAAATCTTGATAATTTTTATTTTTTATTTTCCCAGGGTTTGAGTCTATAACATCCAGTTAAAAAAAAAAAAAAAAAAAAAAAAAAAAAAATNGCCACTGATTTGCTGTTGGAAGGTTCAGGATGCTCCAAATCCTCTTTCAGGAGAGGTTCACTTTTATCCCTTTCGAGTGGGCATCGCTCGTATCAGCCCTCCACATCTGCTAATTAAGCACTCTGAAGTAATTAAAGTTCATCCAGTTAAAAAAAAAAAAAAAAAGGAAAATATATAGTTCCTCAAAGAAGAGAGAGGAAAGAAAGATAAGATACCTCTCTTACTTGGTAATAGATTTTGTTTACATTTACAAAATTAAAATAAAAACCAAGAGAAAAAGCAAATTTAGTATAACCATGCCTGAGAAAAAAAACCTGGCCATAAATCTAAATTTTATTGAAGATCCAATTTTTACAACAATATTTGTTAAATAATTGATGTAATTAATATCTCTTTTTCTCTGGGGACAAAAAAACTTCTGTTGATATTCAAATTTTTTCATCTCGTATGAGTTTTAAAATTACAAAACTGCTTTCCTTCAGAGAAAAAAAATTAGACTTCATTCCTATGGTATACTAACCTGTAGTTTTAATTTCTTTTTTTTTAATAAACAAGTGAAATTCTAGATATGTAGTGGACTAATTATCCAATGTTTATGTTACAGCTTGAGAACTGAGAAATCTAAGTTCACTTTTGTGCTTGATTCTGACTTCCTTTTAATCTCTTTCTTCAAAATAATCTTTTTTTAAAGGTATGTTTAATTTTGAAATTTTGCCAAAGGGAGTTAAAGTATTCAAAGTCACTGGTAACAACCACTCTACTTCCCTCTGTTAAGGTTGGTAAAGCTTTTGGAAACAGAGTTGAACTGCCAGATCTGTAGCAGATTATCTAAAGGACTCTGTTTCTTACTCTGAACAATGGTGTTGAATTCATAAACTTGATTGACACATGCAAAAATTCATCCAAGACAGAAGGAAGTTGGGGTCCCAGGGCAAGATATGCACATGCCTATTGTGGTGAGCAACACACTCATTTAATAATATCAGAGGCTATTTAGGAAGTTCTTGTTATGTCTTTTGGCTTATAATATTGCTGCACTATTTTAAAAGCACTCCAATAAATACAAAACATGGCACCTTTTTATTTCAATATTTTTCTAAGGTGTCCAAAAGAGTGATATTACAAAAATAATCCTATTTGCAGTCGAGGTCTGCATTTTCACTGTCTGTCTGGACAGAGACCTCTTTGAATAGACTCATTGAAAGTTCAGGACCTTAAATTGAAAATTCTTTTGAATGAAGAGCATAAGATTGGGTCTCGATTAAGTCAGAGAATATAGATTGCATTAATACTGCTCTGTGTGAGTGCTGCAAGCTGAAAAAAAAATACTCAGTGCTATTTGGTGACTCAGTCCTATTCTGAAAACAAAGTAGCAAGATCAATGGCCTGAATAATGAGTATTTCTGGAATGTGTCCTGAATACTTTGACCCAAGACTTTTTTCTTGATTTGACTTTCACTTTGTTCCTTCTGCATTGGTTGAAAAGATATATCCTAATGAAAAGTACATCCTAATGCTCACTCAAAATTAAGTAAGAAGTGGCCAAAAAAGTTGAACTAGTAGACCATGTTACTATATTATTCACAATATTGAGCATATTAGAATTTTGCCTTATTGAGTGTAGAGCTCAGCAGGTCAGATGAAATTGCTATTTCCAAGCCATGTTAGAGTGTTTACAGCAGACTCATGGTGGAATGGGATTGCCAGCATCAAATCCCAAATGGAAAGTCCACAACCTGTTTTCCCGAACCTGTTCTAGTGCTTCACAGTACTTGCAATCAAACTTCCCTAATAACTCATGTTTTAGGCTTTCATCTCCTTGAGTGTAAAGCATCTTTTGTCTAATTAGTCAAATCAGGCCTTATGCTATAGGGAGAGTGCTCAAGGAGGAAACAAAAAAGTTGTTTTTTCATTTATAAATGAATATTTTTAAATGGTCAGAGTACTGTTGCTTCAACAGTTGTTTTACTGACAGACTACATTCTCCTAATCAAAATATAAAATCAGGGTAGGAAACCCCACAGTGTGAAGAATGGCCTTAACATGTTGGTACTAAGAGGCACTTACACAATACTTCTAGCTCCCAGAGAGGGGAGATAATTGTCAGTAGCACTGATTTAGAAAAAAGAAAAAGCAAACCCTCTGTACATCAGAAGTTTGCATGGCTGTTCATGCTGCTCTGTCTATTTATTGCTTCACTTTATATGACACTTCCTCTTTAAACTGCTTGCCAAGTTTTGTTTCAGCCCTGGCTATTAAAAGCCTATTTGAGGGATGAGAGTGGGGAACAGCTGAATTCCAGCTCAAGCATCAACCTCTTTGGGCTTCACAGTTTGAAGGATTTGGCTGTTTTATATGCAATAAGCAATCTCTTAAGTGTTATCAGAGCATGTGTAATGGATTAAGATGCATTAAAAAAACCAAGCCCCAAACCAAAAAAAACCACCAAAATAACAAAAAACTGAGATAATTTTCTGCTTCCTTTAATTCAGCAGTTAGAAACATACTACCAGGGTAGGGAGTAGATTAATTTCTAATGACTGAGGGTTCAGGGCTGCTGCTCATCTCAAAATCCACAGGGATATAGGCCATTGCGGCATCACAAACATAGTTCTTAGTCTGTCCCACTTATATTTCTTTAGGTAATATGGAATAATTTGAGATTCATGAGTTGAAAATAATGTTTCAGGAATCACCATGGGCCTCTAGCCTAGTGATTAGAATGGCTTGCTAGGAATTAAATGTCTTATTGCTGCTGTCAGGCATATTTCATCTTTTTATCCAGGAACTGTAAAAGAAATAATATGTACTTTTATGTAAAGATATGGGAACTTTTATCTTTCTTCATTTCCTCCCAATTATTTACAACAAACCACAGTCCTTTTTCTCTCCGATCAAATTAGTCTATAGGTGAATGACCTACTGATGTGACTAACACTCTGTCAACAGAGAGGAGAATTTCCTGTTACCAGCTCTTTCTTGTGTTAGAGCATGAAATAAATCTGAGGCACATCAATCACTTGAATCATTGTGTTTAATCCTTGTCAGTTGACAATGAAGTAAACTCTGTCGAATAGATAGAATTAGTATAAAACAACGCACTGAAGAGAAATGTTTTTAAAGGGACTTGAAATTTGTGTATATTGATAAACATGAAATGATGTTTAGCTCAAGAAACATATTAATTTCTGTGACTGTGCTGGTTATTGTGAATCCTTTTTTAAAACTGCACTATCTCCAGAGATTTTGCATAAGACATTAGGCTATGGTTCTCCTGACATCAGCCAATGACCTAAAACTTACGACTAAAATGTCACTGTAACACTCTTGTAGTGTGGAAGACCTAGTTTCCAGTTGCTTGTTCACTGTTAAATCAGGAATACATAGAGACACGAGTGAAACCCTACTTTCTCAAGTCCCATGATACTGAAACATGTTTTTTCCTCTCAGTGAAATTCCTCACTGTTACAATGCTTTTAAAATGCAGCCATTTTCTCATAAACATTCTGACCATTTCATGATACAGAACAGGGATACTTGAGTTTGGCTTAGTATGTAGATCATAGCAGAAATGAGATGTCTGTATGTATACATGCATACAAATACATAACTATACAGAGAAATTTTATGTATTTTTGCACCACGAGGTTCATTTAATATTTTCAGACATGCAATATTTGCTGTAGGATGCTGTTTTCCTGAGGAATGTTTTTTGGCAACACTTCGACTGCTGTCTTCCTTTGACAGCGTTTCCCATACGGAAGATAGCCTGCTTGACTTACAATATCCTTGAACCGCTTGTTGCCTACTTGACATTAATTTCTGTAACCAAGGCAATATCACAAGTGAAGTTAAAAATCAAATCTCTGAGAATAGCCTTATCTAGATTGATTCTCTCTTCAGACTGCATACTAAGCAGTCACACAGAGCTTCCAAACTTATAATAAATGATAGAATTCCTCTCCTTTTGATCCCAAAGGAAGAAAGTGGAACCCTTCTTTTCCTTGCTTCCAGCATTTCATTACAATCTATATAAATTTCTTGTAAGTTTTGTCCTTCATTTGTCTGGTTCTGCTGAATATTTCAGTAAATTAAATACTTTGGGCTTCTTTAGAAACAAAAGAGAAGATAAAAGCTTGTCATTATCTGTCCTGTTTTCTAGAATACACTGAAATGTGAGTTCCAGAAAAAAATGCCAAGTTCTTTGACATTTACTGATGCTCAGGTATACAGTTCCCATTACTGAAATAGCTGGACGTATCATAATATTTAGCTCTTGTCTTTTCATAGAGTCTTCCATGGTATAAGTAAGAATTCTGATAACTTTGGAGTGGGAAACTGAAAAATAGAGAGAATAATGGGCTTGTTTCAGGAAGTTACCACTTCAGCAATGAGTACCCCAAGGGTAATGCAATCTAATTTGAGATTAGTTGTTTAAAAGTTCAGTATTGTGTCTAGACTGGTCGTCTAGGAGACATGTCCAATGGAGAGGACAAGTCATCATTTCATCCTACACTAGTGCTTTATTTCCCACAGGAGGGCCTTGTTTTTTCTTTCTCTTTCCATACTCTGTGGGCAATAGATGCTTAGGCAGTAGATGCCTAAGTTTTAAACAGATAAAAATAAGTAAGTGGAGTACAATTGCTAATAATTTCGTAATATTTCTTCTTCTTATGAGGCGGGCATTCTCAGGGTAAAAATGTGTGATATTTGTCTAAAGGCTCTATTTTTTTAAGATTTGATTGAATGGGAATCACTGCCACATTTTTATTGTAATTTTATCACAGTGAGGCCAAACAAAGAACAGTTACAGTGATTATGACAACAAAACGGAGGCAATTTTTATTAGGACCTGGAAATATGATCTTTGTGAAATTTATTTAAAATATTTTTACGACTATGGTCCTGTGAACCTTTTCCCACTGAAGAGAAAATAAATGTGTTTACATCCACTCATTTATATCTAAAAGAAAGCAATAACTGAATGTGATAAATGAAATTTGTGAAAAGAAGACACAAGAAGGGATGGTTCGGAAGAACGGGAAACCCAGAAGTTTATTAAAGCTCTTAAAACTCCAATACAATCCCTTAAACATTAGCTAACTCAGCTTTCTTAGCTCATATATTTATTGATTGTACCCACAAAGGATAAAGAGTGAGTTCATCTTTTTAAAGAAACATTAAAAGATGGCTCCACCTCTGTCTCCGTTCGAGAGACAGGTGTCTGCTAAGGAAAGCAGAAGTCTTCCTTGGAATGGAAAAATGTGGACCCCTTCCCTCCAAATTGTTACAATTTTGAAATTAAGGGGCTCTCAGGAAAAGATATGAGAATAGGAATAACAGTTCTTTACTAGTATATCCTATAAGGCAAAACCAACAACAACTCTGGCATTAACAACAAACAGAACCAGAACGCGGTGACGGCCGTCTCGGCCGCAGGCACTTTCCCCTTTGGCGCAGCTCCGGTCACAGCCGGCAGGGGCGCTGGTGGCTCCCGGTGCGCAGGGCAGGTGCGATGGTTCCCCCGCGGCTGCAGGGGGCGCTCCGGCGGCAAGCTGGGACGACAGAGATGAGTAAAAATCCCGGGGTGGTGCAGGAGATGTATTGCACTCCGGAGCTGCAGTGGGAATCCCCGGGAAGGCTCGGCAGGCAGGAGGTGCGAGGCTACAGAGTAGAGAGGGCTGTGAGCAGCGCCAAAGAAGTGGCAAGGCGGGGCAGCGGCAGCCCGGCCCCAAGCAAGGCAGGGAGAAGTAGGAGTGGGCACCCAGGCAGATGGTAAAAAAAAAACGGCCCTCCCTTAGTGAGGTCCCAGTGCAGAAGGCTGCTCTTACGAGCAGAGGCTCACCCCAAGGCAGAAGAAGCAGGACCGGGCTGGACCAAACAGCTCCGACTGTTCCTCTTCCCCAGCTGAGAGCGAGAGAGCGAGAGCTAGGGAGGTGTCCTCCAACCCTGCTTTTTTCCAGTCCCCATCTGGAGGTATCTCCTTCCTACATGGGAAACCTCAGGTAAGGAGAGAGAGGCCATCAGCACTTTCCTCTGAGCTGATAACTTCTTTTGTCTGTTAAGTGTCCAGTCATTATGGCCCATTAGCAACATGTATGGGGAAAATTCCTTATGATGAAAAAAAAACCAACAAGATAAAAGAAGAACTCCTAAAACCCCTGCAACATCATACATGAATGCAAGAACCACTGGGCTGAAATGTTGTGGACAACACTGAAAGATCCTTGAATGTGTTTTTGTCCCTGCTTATGCCCACTTGTGCCATGATATGCTTTGTGTATAGTGTTTACATTATTCCTATTCTGTTAGATATTAAAATTGTGCATCTAAAACATGCTTTTGTGGTACCGATATGATTTTGTCTAATAGAATTGGAAATGAAGGTCACAAGTCTTAATAGACCAGTTCAGATAACTGCATAGTGACTTCACAGAATATCCTTTAGCCCTCTCCAGAAGTTTGTTACTCGGAACAGAATTTCAGTTCATTACTCTGCTACTAATGGCTTCTGAAACTGAAGCTCTTTATGCATATGTCACTACTTTTGAGTATGACTTTATTTAAAGTCCGTATTCTTTGTGGCTTGTCCTGAAATACTTTAAAAAATATTCTTCATAGCTCTCATGGTAGGTGAAAAGCATCAAAGGTTAAGGCAACGGTGCTTGTCTTTGGTATAGTGTTAGTTAAGCACCAGTGCAAAATGAAAAGTTACTTTACCATAATTGCTAAAATATGGCATTGTACAAAGTGCTTAATTTCCCATGAAGATTAAGTAACACTAGCACATAACTGGCATTATAGTGTAATGCTTGTTTCTATTATTAAATAAAATACAGCATACTGTAGAACTTCTGATACATAACTCTGTATTTGTTCTTCATGTAAGCTATTCACTGCGCTCTGAGAGCAGGCAATGTGGGTAGTTTGCAAATCAGGGAATGCAAATGCTTCCAGCAAAGGTGCTGTGAATAATAAAGCTGTGAAATGAAAAAAAAGTTATGGGTTAACTGCTGAACAAACTTCTAGTTGCTGAGAAAAATTTTCTCCAATCCAAACTGTGGAGTAATCCAGAGGACTGATTTTCCTTCCACACAGATGTATATGAAGTAAGTACACCTGAGTAAGTGTAAAACTGGTTTGAATGAAGAGGCAATTACATCCAGTATCTCCTCAGGAAAATGTTGTATTCTCCAAGACGTGGTAGAATTGAAAATGGGAACAGGTTACATTGAAGTGTTTTATCTGGGGAAAAAAAACCCCAAACCGACAAAATCAAAACACCAAACAAAAAACAACCAACCCCCTCCTGTTCCCCCATCCCCGCCTTCCAATTACTATTAAGCATATAGGTTTCAAAAAACATTTAAGATAAGAAGTGTCATGTAGTACACGTCATCGACTCCTAGTTTGCATCATCATCATTCATCCACATTTAGATAAATTAAGGAGATAAAATGAGTCCAAAGCCACAGAGACGAATTGGCTGCTTACAATGATTTATTAGTAATCCACCAATATTTTGCTAACTCTGAGTGTACTCAGACAACAGAGAAGGACAGTATAAAGCAGCTTTTTCACAACATGGGACTTAATTCTTTAGAATAAACAGGAAAAAAATCTATCGAGGGGTTCATGTCAGTGAATTTGCTGAAATAGCACTTCATTCTTAGCATTGCACAGTGACTTAGGTTGATTCCTTCATATGACCTTTATTTGCTGAATGACCTTTTTTCTTTTATCAATAATCATATTCAAGTTAATTATCTGCTTGATAGTCCTTCACCAGAACTTTACTCTCATTTTGTGCTAATTTTCCATAAATTACCTCAGAAAAAAACCCCAGAGTACTCAATAACAAAGAACAGATTGTGAAAGTGCACTTTTGACATTATTTGTAGTGGTGTACTTCTTATGGTGCTGTGAGATAAGTATTGACTGTGTCAGGTATCAGTCCCAAAATTATCAGGTGCATTCCAGGTCCCTAGAGGACCCTTTGGCCTCTGCAGTGAAACATTATGTTGGACAAAATATGACATGTCATACTTCCATCTTCAAGGTTTGGTGTCCTACATAATGCCACAGTTACATGACCCTTTTTTCATTTCCAAGCAGAAATATTTTAGTATCCTATAGGGGAAGCAGGCTTCTCAATTTTACACTAATTAGGCTTGACAGCTTTGTATTTCCAAGTTGCTTGAAGTGTTTTTCCAAAGTAATTCCTTTTGTTTTGCCAGCTATTTGCTATAAACATTTATGTGCTTGTTTATGATAATTAATATCTCTCATTTTCTTGCTCCATTAAATGAAGGTACAGTAGAATTATTACGGTTGTTAGAAGATTTCCAGAATACTACAAGAAGAAGGAGTTACTGTTGTCCTCATTTATCTAGATTTAGTGCACTTGCATATGTCTGCTGTTTAGTTATTTTCTAATGTAATAAGAATTTATTTTCTCAATTTTAAACATGTGACTTACCCAAGGCACCTAGTTTAAATGAAATATCTGTCTCAAAGCTCCCCTTTTCTCTTCCACAGACCTTGCAATTACTAGAACACATTTATTTGTTAAGGTGCATTATAGACATGTTTTGTCACACTTTTTGGGGCATTTATTTTGCATCACATATAAGAATAGTGTCTTTGTCCAGAAAATAGCAACATACTGTGGAGATAGGTACAGATAGATAGCTATTACAGTGATTACCATTGATTGAAAAAAGACTAATTTCCATGGCATCTTTGAGTGAGAATTCTTCAAAAGTTCTGGAATTTTTGAAACAGTATAAAAATAAGATTTTGAAGTAACCAAAAGCATAATTCTCTGACATTGAAAACATGATATAGGTGTTTTCTTTACAAGAGGAAATAAGAGCACTTTCAGGGAAATGTATTTCAGGTTTTATAATATTGAGGCAAAATTGTTCCAGAATTCTTTCAGCTAGCATGGACTAATTCATTCAAAGGATCTCTAAGAAAAGGAATAAGAAAATCAGCAGGAAAAGATGGTATTTAAAAAACAGTGTATATAACCTTAGCTTGAAATAGATTACCTTAACAAGTTAATGCAGATCCAGGCAAATTAGATGTATTTCAAAACTCCCTCAATGGGCTACTGATCAATTTTTAAATGTGAGCAGAATTTATTTGCTGTGCTAGAAGAAAGCTTTTAAAAATGAATTTTCAATGTGTAGGTTACAGCATTTTTTCTTCTGAAGAAAATTTAGCTTTTAATAGAAGTTACATTATTTGCAAAAAGGATAGTCTGACTTAACAGATGCACATCCTGTAGAAAATTTCAGATGCATAGTAAAACAATCGTTCTAAATACATGTTCCATGCATAGCAACTGGAGACAAGTTGATGCTCTTGAAAGTCTCTAGAGGGAGACCTGTCTGCCTAAGAAAGCCTTCGAGACATCATTAGCACTTCTTATGGCTTATTAAGAACTTATTTTTTGAAGACACAGCCAGCATTAAAACTATGACCCGCTGGCTTCCAATCACATACAGAATCCTCTCAAAAATTTTAGTGTTCGAATAAAGACCATGATGAAATATTGGGGGTTTATGAGCTTTAGAAGCGCTCAAAAATGTTTTGTGGGATTAGACCATAACAGGAATTATTGATGATAAAAGATTTTGTACTGTACAAAATAAAAAACAGGACTAGGCCACAGTTGGAAATTCATTGAAAGAAATATTCTGAAACTCTGTAATACTTTATTACATAATTCAGTGTTATTTGTTTTATTCATGTGAACTTAGTTTCAAACAACTATGTTAAAATGAAATATCCATTTTAAAAAGAGTATTTCAAAAACATGTCACTTAGTCTTCAAATGCAGAAAAGTCTTAAGGCTGATGTCCTATTTTTTTTTTTCCTTTAACAAAGAAGATCTAGTCAGTGATAAAAAATTAGATACCTATCTTTTATAAGACATGCTTTACCCTAAGTAATTATAGGAACATATTATTTTCTGAAGCGCAAATAGTACAACTTTTACTCAGGTTTTTTCCACACTTCATGTTTAACAAGTGTATATGCAGTCTGGTTTTTTAAAACATACATCAAATTGCAGGTCTAAAAATAAATTCTCATTGAAAAATTCAAATACATTTTATTTTATATTTTATTTTACTGAAATTTTTTATCAATTAAAATGTATTGAAAATTTCTAGAGGAAATGGGATATGTCCTAGAATTACTACAAGTACTGTCTCTGATCGCTAGGTGTAAGATATTTTTACAAACTTTATGAAGCTAATTTTGCAGTATCTACTCTTAAAAAACTATGTAAGACTAAAAAATAGCCAGCACATCTGTCTAAGTTCCAAGTGGTTTTTATTATTGCAGTGATTCTTTGATTTGTTCATCTTTGCTAATTAAAATCTTCACCACTAAACACTCTTACGCACTTGTTGCTGCATATGTTTATTTTTTACTAGTATTCAGGTAATTGTTAATTTCTCAATTAACATTATCCAGTATTTTGAAATGCCCAGCCACAGTGAAGATGCTAGCAATAGCAGGTGTAAACCAGTAATTATCAGCAATCAAAAAGCAAGCAAGTTGAGAAGGAGTTATTAAAAATCATATCCCATGTCTGAAACAAAATGTAGTGGGCACACTGTGCTATTTTACCATTCTTAAACACAGTGAGACTATATAAACACAGATGCTTCCTTGAAACTTGTAAGTGCCAACAACCTAAATTCTGAAGTAATTTAGAATTCAATTAACGTGAGAAGCTGAACAAGACAAATCCCTTAACAAGGCCGGTACATGAAGGCTTACTTTTGAAAACTAAAGGATACAAAAAAAGAAAATCCATTTCATGAAGGAGAGAACATTCTGCAAAAGTTGCGGCTTGGTTACTGTATTCATGCCGGTTAAAGGAGATGAAAACAAGGAAGGTAAATACAGTAAATAAATATACTATTTTAAAAGTTACTTGGTCTCTTGAGCATTATATTCTCATCGTCTGGATGTTCCTAAAGAACTCAGTGGAAGCAAACACTTACTTTAAAACTAGTTCCCTAGAATTTCGCTGCTTGCTTCAAACAGTCAGATGAAAACCAGCATTGCATCATTTACACCAAATTGGTTTCAAATGCAAAAAATTAGGTGGATGGAGAGAGACTTCTCCATTGTTACCAGATGAGGAGTTTGTGGTTGTTTTCTGTTTACTGTTGTGGAGATTACTGTAATGCAGTAAAATCTCATTTGAGATGAAATATCCCAAATGAAGATGAGAATCCTAGTGCCACAAAGTAATTAACAAAACGAGCTTTGTCAGGCAGTGTGTCTGTACAGCTGCAGCAGCTATGAGCCCACTGAACCTCCCACAGCTGTGTGACTTCCTGACACACACCAGCATTTCAGGGGTAAGCCAATGTACCCCAGTGTAAGCCCTTCACAACCAGAACAGTCGTCTCAATTTCACGACCCTGTAACTTGACAACTTACTGTAGAGATTCCTGAGTAGCTCTTGATAGTGGCACTTGACCCAAGCACTGAAAAGCCCAAGAATCACACAGAAACATAATCAAGGTTAGAAGTGATGTTTAAGATCATCTAGTCCCACCATCAAACAAGCAGCATTATCACTGTAAACCATATCCCCCAGTGACACATCCCGACTCCTCTCAAACACTCCCAGAGGTGATTACTCCACCACCTCCTGGGGCAACTTATTCCAATGCCTAAGTACTCTTTCAGTGATTTTTTTTTTTTTTTTGAATACCTAATCTGAACCTCTTAACACAAGTAAAGGCTATTTCCTCTTGTTCTTTTGATGCCTTAGGGTTTTAGCTTTTATACTTTCATATGTTTGTAATTCTGCAATTCTTTAGTGTGTGACTCTGAGCTCCATATAGAGTGTTAGCAACTGCTTTTCCCCATTTTGGTCAGACACAACAATTCCTCTCTAGGCCTGAGAATTAAGGACACCTTACTGTTTCAGGTCCCAAGAAATGTAAACAAAAGTGAGTTGGGGAGGAGCAAACTAAGAGAATGGGACTGCACTGCCTGAAGCTGTAATTGGACAATGAACCTCTGATATGCAAACGGACAAAACTTATATCTGTCCAAAAAATGTGTGACTGTGTCCATCTTGGGTGTAGTCTCTGTGAGACTCCTGCACTGCCCAAGGTGTACCCTGTGAAGGCCTTTCAATAAATACCTACCCTTTATCCTTTCAATCTGTCTAGCCTCTGTTCCAAGTCAGCCTCTACAAGGCATCAGTTTCACTTGAGGCATGGCAGAAGAAACTCTCACTGCAGGCTCCTTTCAGGTAGTTGTAGAGAGCAATGAGGTTCCCTCCAAGTCTTCTCCAGACTAAACAAGCCCAGTTTCCCCAGCAGCTCCTTATAGGACATGTTTTCCAGACTCTTCAAAAGCCTTGTTGCCCTTTTTGGGACATGTTCCGGCACCTCAATGTCATTTTTGAAGTGATCGTCCAAAACTGAACATAGGATTTAAGGTGAGGCCCCACAAATGCAGAGTACAGAGGGACAATCACTTCTTGGCCACCTGGGCACACACACTGGCTCGTGTTCAGTCCCAAGTTCCTTTCTGCTGATCAGCTCTCAAGCCACTCTTCCTTGAGCCTGTGGTGCTGCATGAGCTTTCTGTGAACCAAGTGCAGGACTGAGCACTTGGCCTGGCTGAACCTCATGCCATTGTCCTCAGCCCATTGTTTGAATCTTTCCAGATCTCTCTGCAGAGACTTCCTACCTTCCAGCAGAGCACCACTCCCACCTAACTTGGTGTCATCTGTGAACTGACTGAGGCTGTATTTGAGCCGCTTCTCGAAACCATTGATAAAGATGTCCAACAGGATGGACCCCAGTACCAATTGCTGGGGAACACCACTGGTGACCAGAAGGCAGTGACAGGTGGTGATGGTAGCAATTGAAAGAGATACATCAGGATGGGGTGACCGGCTGAACTTGCTAAAGTGTTTAATATCACCAGATCTCTTGGGAGAGGCTTGACTGCCAGTGCACTTAGGCATGTTCTGGACAATAGCTTTTCTGTCACAGTACACCTTTCATTACTTTAATCTCTCGCTTGAAACATGGTCGAAGTGCCTAAAAGTAGCTCGAAAAAGAAAATCGCAATCACTTGTTGACCATAAATATGATGTATTAGTTGTCATCACAAGATAACACAGATTATTTTGTGCTAGGGATATACACATGTACAGATCTTCTTGAGGCACCACATCCAAAATGGCTGAATCATACAAGAATTGATGTATTTATTACTTCTTATAGCTTTTCCAACTGCATATACCAAGAAATCGGTGATAGCAAATAAAGCATGATTTTCTCTTTTATCAGAGATCTTGAGAATCAAAAGCAAACCTCACCAATTATATTCATAAATACAATAGAGAGTAATAGGTAATTTATATGAATATTCATATATTGAGCTCAGAAAATGGGCACCTTGTTATTCATCACTTTAAAACATGTTTATGGAATACAAATATATTGGTTCTTGGGGTTTTTTTTCTAATGCTGATGAAAATGAATAGTACTTGGGGACCAAGTCTGCCTGTTAAAGTGATGTGATACATTACCAGGCTTGTACAGAAATGAGCACAGATGGCGGGTCTATTATTTCTCTAGCAAGAAATTTGTCATTTTTTTTCCCCAGGATTCAAACCTAAGCAACACTTGCTTAAGTCAGACTGCCTCTGTAGGGATCCTTAAAATATTTTTCCCATTACTTGTACATTAGGAGTTAGAGAAACAGAAAGTGATTAATACCATGTTAAAACTTTAAAATGAATGAAGTCTCTCAAACCAAGAGTCTGAGATTTTTATCTCTCTCCCCACCCCCAAATAAAGGGAAACATATTTTGCATGTAAATGTGAGTCTACAGGGATGAAGTTTTGTGTACCATGCTCGGATTCCCAATAGCCTGTTTAGCTTCAACAGATCATTTCATTTACATTAGAATATTTAAAGATGTTAGATTTATAGACATTTGTTAATTAAACACAATTGTATGGAGTATGAAACAACAACTTATAATTAATTTATAATTTTTAGATGCAAAAGATATAATTTCAAGCAGACAAAGAGTAGATTAAACAAAAATATGTTGACTTTCATAATCTTCCTTTTATTATAAGAATCAATAAAGCAATATTTCATAAGGTTTTGTCAATGCCTTATTATACACCTGAAGAAAGAAAAAAGGTTTTCAATCTGCCTTATGACTTGTCAGAGCATATAAATACAACAAAGTTAAATGAGAGTTTTTAATGTCAGTTGGTCCAAGCCAGATCACCTTACAGTGAAAGCAAATTTAATATGGGTTAGGATTTCCAATAAGAAGAAAAATGCAAACATATTAATTTACTTCAGTACATTGAGTGTATTCACATTTGGGAGTTCATTATGCACTGTCTCTACCACCTCTTCCTCCTCCCACTCTTTCCCTGCTCCAGCATGGAGTCCATCCCATGGGAGTCAGTTGTCCATAAACTTCCCTAACATGGGTCCTTCTTACAGGCTGCAGGTCTTCACACACTGCTCCAGCATGGGTGTTTTCCACAGGGTGCGGTCCTTCAGGAACAGGCTGCTCCAGCATGGGTCCTTCCAAGGGTCACCTGCCAGCAAATCTGCTCCAGCATTGAGTCCTCTCCCCATGGGTCTGCTGTTTCTCTCATGTTCTCAATTCGTCTCGTCCACCTCCTCTTGCTAGCAGTTTTTTCTGCATTTTAAATCTGTTGTCACAGGAGTACTACCACCATCACTGATGGGCTTGCACTCGGCCAACAGTGGGTCTGTCTTGGAGATAGCTGGCATTGGCTCTGCCAGACATGAGGAAAGCTTCTGGTATCTTGTCCCAGAAGCCACTCCTGCAGCCTCCCCTGGGTTTTGCTTTTGCCAAGCAAACCAAATACATTTTGGGCAAAATATTCTTCCAAATGGAATTCCATTTAATCTTAATTTTTGAAATTCAGCTCTTCATTTTCCATATGTAATGGTTGCTCCCCATATGTTCCTGGGGAAGAACTCACCTCCAGAAGCTGGAGGATCGATTTCAAGACTGAAGTCTTGGAATACAAAATTAAAAACTCTCAAAGGAGTAAAAACTTTACAAAGCTTGAATAAGAACACATCACTTCAAAAGTATAAGGATTTTTTGAGAGAAATATCAATTCCTTTGAGAGTCAAGGTGGGAATGTGGTAGATATCTAGTAAACTTGATAAACCAGAAAACTTTGGAATGTGTAGTGGTTATACCAGTACTGGGTCCAAAGATTTTGTATATAAGGATTGGTATTTTCTCTATTGACATAATCTTGTATGTTATTTGGGATCTTCTGGAGTGTATAACAGAGAAAAATGTCAAGAGAATGGGATGAAATGTGTCAGTTTTCGCAGAACAAGGTTTGAAGAGTTTGAGGGCAGTCAGTGTATTTGTGAAAGTTTTAGGTGGAAAGGTGTACTTTTCTGTTTGGAAACATTGTGGAGGATATGGAGGCCTGCAGGCAGTGGAAAGCAGGGAAAATAGCAAATTCATTCTGTAAGCCCAGAAAGGATCATGCCAGCTGTTGGTGAGAGAAAGGTCAGCAGTGAGAAAGAAGGTGGAAAGGTGCTAAACAGCTCAGAGGAGATAAGAAAAAGTAATACCGAGGTTGTTACTACCAGTACCTAATGATCCAAATGTTTATTCAATGCAAATAAAGATGTGGCGTTATCAAGCACTAGTGTGCTACTTGTCACTATTTCAATGCACATGTCACCTCTGCTTCAGCTTCTTACCCTTCCCCACTCTCAACTGAAGAAAGCTGAAGAGGAATTTAGAGAATGTTGACTCTGAAGAGGTTGGAGAACATTATTGGATCTCCTAGTATCAGGTCCACTCACAAGACAGCATTACTCTCCCAGCTACTTTCTCTCATGTGAAAGAAGGGAGTCAGTCCTACAGCAAATACCATCTGTGCAAGACTTCTGAAGGTTTCATTATGGAAATATCTGAAAAAAAAAAGATAGTCAGTCCTGAATGAGTCATTACCAAATAATTCCCAGGTGACTTAAACTAATAAAATTGTAGTCTAGGGACGTTTCAGCTTCTGCATGATTTATTTCTTCCTGCATGGTTAGAGCAATGAGTATTATTGAATTAAAAAAAAAGAGAAACAGTAATCTTTTTCACAGTTATGCAGTTCACAGGCAAATGTGCAATAGTTGGGTTTGCAGCATTTGTAAAAAAGGTGTTAATTGAAGAATTCTGAGTGACAGAAAGTGAGAACACAGATTTTGCATGCTGTGAAACAGACCAAGACCACTGGATAGAAAGGATAGACATAACCTTCAAGATTTTTTATAGTGCTATGGTATGAAGAGAAATTTCAGTGTTCCATTAAACTAGTATGTTGAGTTAAACGAGTTGTTTTTTTCTGGTCACTGCAGCATTGTTCAGTTGGAATTAATTCCTTATTTATATATTTTGCTTTATACAAGTGACTGCCAAAGAAATTTTTTGAAGGTTTTTATGTTTACTTTTAATTTTTTCACACTTAGAATTACCAGAAGATTTGTTGACTCAGCCCAAATTGCTGCATTAAACAATGACCCAAGACTAGCAGGCAGACTGCAGATTTTGTACAGACCGCTATACAAAGCTTTTCCCCATCACTTCAAGCTGGCAAACGGCTCCATCACTACAAGACAGCACAAAAAGCTGTCTGCTGTAAATCGAAATAGCACCTTTTCAAGAATATGAGCCATTCATTTATTCAGTGTGTACACTTCCGTAGGAATATCTTAAATCTCATTTAGGATGCTTGTTAAGTGAATATAAGGACAAAACATTGTTCTTATGTGGCAACCTTGTTTTACTGAACTGCATTCATTGTTTAGCATATGTGCAAGCTTTTCTGCAGAGCTAAGAGGACCTGTAATGTTTTTCATAAAAGAAGTTCTGCAAAATTTGAATATGCTATGTTGTCTATGTGGATCTAACAGGCAGGAATTAGATATTTCTTTACTCTGATAAGGTTATTTCCTTTCTTTTTCTTACAGCATAACAGCTGGCAAAATACTTTTGAGACAGAGACATATAGAGCTATCCTCTTATAGAGTACACAGAAAAAATATAGCATATGGAGAGTATTTGCATAATGTACAATATCTGTGATGAGAAGGTAGATATTCAGTTTTTCTTGCATAACTTGAGTATGACATATAATATGGTAAGTTGAATGAAAAATTGCTTCTTAATAAGCTACAGAATTCTGCTTGGTGGTTAGTCTATTTACCGTATTTTGAATTTTGCTATATTATAAACAATGTTCTACTTACTCCAGCAGTTCTTTTTTGAATCAGCTCTTATCTTTCTTTTTTATTTCTTCTTTTTATATATCTATATATCAAGTACATTTTGACCTACTCTTACTTATATAATCTATGTAATGCTAAATAATTTATGCACATTGTGGCTGTTATCTTTCAGTAAATATTCTGTCTGCGTGTGCACTCACAAAAACACTAGAAAACTTCAGGTTTATTTCTGAACATACAGCATGTATGGGATCGGGAGCTTGTTTCAAAAACCTGAAATGTCACACATTTAGGCAATCATCGTGTACTTGTATTTAGTGAAATCAAAATGGAGCACAGTCTTTTTGCACACACACAAAAAGCCATGCACAGGGATGAATGCTTCGTGCTACAAAATGTAGATAACTTTCGTTATTAAAGTTTGCAGTAAACTTAAAGCTCTAATAAATAACAGAACTTTGTGGAATGTAGTAATTCTATTTTGTTGTATTTCTTTCTTGTGAAAAATACGTGCACAAAATTAATGCATCTCATTAAAGTGGTATTTTGGTGCCATGAGAGATAATGCAAACTAGAAAATTACTCTCTGAGAGTTAAGTAAGTTACTAAACCATTTTTATATGTGTTTCTGTATTAAACTAGCTATACACACCGTGTGGTTGGCAGTGGAATCAAAGCTCAGTCTGCAAATCCAGAAGTAAAAGTGAAGGGAACAGATCCTGTAATAAGTCAAATTATTGACAAGCTGAAACATGTTATTCAGGTAAGATGCTTTTTCCTATAGATACAGTATAGTTCTAACTACCACTCTAGTAAACAAAGTATTAATTTACTGTACCATAAAGGTTAATTGTTAATTCAAGTTTCTGCTGAGTACACGTCCACAGCAAAACACTAGTTGCTCTCTGTCTCATTTCAGTTATTAAAAATGATTTAGTTAAAAGGCTTGCATATGGTAGATAAGTGTAGGAAGTGAGGCTCTGGCAGCTGGGCCATCTGTACCTGCAAGTACCACAGCTCGGCATTGCAGTTAGCTTACAGAAGCGCAAACAGTATGATTTAGGGTTATTGACTGGGTGCATGTGTTCAAATAACAATAAAACATAATTTCCCTCTTCCCTCTTCACTAAATCTAGGTTCTTTCTTAACTTATATTGCTGTGAGGTTTTTTGTTTAGATGCCAGATAGAAAAACTAGGAAGTTTGAATGAAAATCACATTTTCGTAAAAACACCATAAACGAATTGGTGTTCATTACCTGATGTACATATCTGTGAGTTACTAAATGTAAGGCTTACAAGGAAGTCAATTCCAGTATGGTTCTGTACAACCATAATATTGTAATAAGTTTAAAGGATTACGGGTATCTCTGGTTACATGCTGGATTTACATGCACAGATAGCCAGAATTACAGGACAAAAACATAATTCTGTTGATGCCAACAGTTATTTTGCTGACAGCTCTGTATTTCAGTTTAAAAATATAAGTTTTTGCTCTGATCTGAAGACACAGTGACGGGAAAGGTTCTATTGGCATTTCTTGTCAGTGACCCATCTAACCCAATATCCTCTCCTCTGCACTGGTAAAAGGAGAGGCTACATAGGGAGACCACGAAGCTTCTCACTTTTATTGTCTCCACTTCCCTTCTCTACTCCATTCCCCAAACACAAGAGTTAGAGATATTAAATGTCTTCTCTTTGCCTCGTGCATTTAGTTCCATCTAAGGACCTGCTTTAATTATGTTTTTACATCTTCTTGACAGCTTTTAAATACAGTTTCCCACATGATTTCTGGAGTTGAAATATTACTGATAGCTTCACGGTAAACCTTCTTGGTTCTTATATTTCTAATTGTGAACAGTAACTTATCTCTGACAACACAACAAAAAATGATGAAATTAAAAAAAACCAGAAAAATTTCTTTTCCCTCAGTAGTGTTATTTTCTGGGAGAAGTGGCATTAGGATTGAAGATCAAAGGCAATCATTATTCCTTCCCTCTTAATAGAAATACCTTTTGTATCCCTCCAGCTTCAGCATCATACTTTTGTCTCTTTTCTTTATTAAAATGTTGACTATAATGGTGGGAAAATCAATGCAATTTTCCCTACAAGAGATGCCATGATTTAATTAATAACTACGAAATCTTGTGCAAAGATAAACTTTGCAAATCTTACTTGGTAAGTTCCAAGGTCTTTCATCTATCAGGAATGCCTTCCTCCTTTGATATTAAAACTGCACTGTATAGTTTATTGTGTTGGTTTCCTCTAGAGACTTAGATTTGTGTTGTTTTCTCCTTGAGTGAGTACCTAAAAGAGTGGAATAGAATATTTCCATTATAAAGTATTTCATTTTGAGAGCTTACTTGCCTGTGTCCCTAAAGGCTTGAGTGGATCTTGGGGAAAAGGACGTATAATTTACATACTGAAATTCTTACTAACCTCCAAATATATTTTCTTTCTATGGGATAGCTTCTTTCCTTGTAGGTCTGAGTATGAAAATAGGGTCAAGGAATAAAGAGAGCATCAAATTCCTTAGAGACCTGACATATAACTGCTTTTCTCCAGAAAAAAAAGAAGACTGAAGAAACTGCAGAAAGCTTTTTTCCTTCACCATTTACTGCTTGGGAAAGAAAGATGAGGAGTGTAAATTAGAGATTCAAATACAAAAAGATCACCTTTTTGTCCTGTATGATATGAAAAAAGATGAATCACATATTAAGCTTACGATGGGCAGAAAATAAGGGGAGCTTAATGGATTGTGGTGATGCCTCAGAGATAGTCATACTTAAACCTAACACACTATCCACGTTGTATTACTGAACTTCAAAATTTTAAACAGCTAACTTAGTAGGAACAAAACATATTGGTCAAGTTTTTCAAAACTAATAATTCCTAAAATTTACAAAACTATATACTTTAATTCATCTTTAGGGTGAAAAAATCAAAAGAGCAGATATTTTTGGGATTGCTTTCTGCTCATATTTAATGTTAACTTAGGAAAACAGATCAAGACCATTCTGCCCTGCATACAGAAAAGGACAGATTTCTTAGCATCTTCTCTATTTTTTCCAATTGGATATACAAAGGCATAAAAATTCCAAGCAAAGTATTAGCTTTAAAATACGTAAATATACAATGCTTAAACTCTGTTTTCCAGGTTCTCTCTGAAAATCAACCCCTGGATGCATAAGTGACAGTATCTCTTTTCGCTGAAAAAAAAAACAAACCCAGACTGTGGTTTCTGGGCAGTTCTCCTTTGTGAGAGGCTCAAAGTAATCCTCCATTTTCTGTAAATAATGGATTTACGGAAAAAAAATCAATAGAACTTTTTGATTCTGTTGGACCCTGATGGCTGTAAACTGTGCCCTGGACTCCACAGGTTCATATTCACAACAACAAAGTGCAATTAGAGGAACTGATATGAACTCTGGTGAACCAGTCAGTGCTGAGTATGGCTTGACAAAGTCACCTCATTCTGTAAAACTCCTTACTTGTACAGATTGGTGTTATAGAGAGTTTTGAATGATGGGCTCTTCTTCATTCTTTTATCTTCACGGCAGGCAAATTACGGGTTCAGTGCATATCCTTTTATGTACTGCAATCGGCAACTATCACTCTAATAGGTAATCAAGATAAGCAAAGTCAGTTGCATAGGGCATAAATAGTAATGGGAATTATTTTCTTTTCTTCCCCAATAATTTAACACCATGATTAATTCATCATTCCTGCAAGTACAAATACTAAGGTTATGAAGTAAGTATGATATTTTGGAGCTGTGACTACAGGCAAATGGACCTTGGTCTTCTCAGTGTGTTTCTTCTTTCAGAAGACAATCTCAAAAAGATACTGCTTTTGAAAATAATAGCCATTACTTGGAGCTTGTATTTATAGGTTAAATAAAGTCTTCTTAATCTTAGGAAATCTTGCAGAAGATAGTCCTATGTCTGACAGTCTAAATTAGGCAGACCAAATCTCCCTCTGATGATCTCCAGAGGCACCTACCATTAGTTACTATACTGGAAATTTAGATGCTTCTATCAGGATAAATTATTTCCAATTTCTAGGTGCAGTAAAAGGTATGTCTGAACTTATTTGGAAAAGATCCCATCTTACACTGCTACACCACTAGAGTGCTAGCTGATATGCATAAAATAATATTTACTTTCTCCACAAAGGGCTGCAAACTGTCCCTAATGGAATTGATGCTTACATTCCTCAAAGGAGTAAATGCCACTGCTTCATATGACATTAAATGTTGGTGACAGTCTAATTTTTCCTTTATGACTTGTCATCATTATGGCATGGTGAGCACTCTGTTTCATCATGCTGCCATTTGCCCATTTACCTGTCTCAAAAAGGTTTCAAAAATAGTGAGATGAGATATTTTTTTGGATACTGATTTGACATGCTAATAACTAAATTTTCCATCTGCATTTTTTAAAGCTTGTATCAATGTACCACAGCACAGGCAAGTTAATACGTGTTTTTGTAAGAGCTATTGAAGTATGGATTGGAAATGGGGGTGGAATATATTAACAGAATCCTCAGTTGCTCATACAAAGAACCATGTTTCGAAATTATTCATACACAAGGTGTAGCACTTGCAGTTGTACCTACTTACTGTAGTGTTACGATAATCACCTAATAGTTAAAACCCCTCTGCCTCTTAAATTAGTTCCAACAGTTGTATAAATGTTACAAATTAGACATTTTGATGACTTTTTTAGTGACTGAAATTCAATTTTCTCATGGCATGAGAGACTTCTCAAGAGGACAGCATTAGACAGATACTTAGTTTGAGACACTCTTCAGTAACACGCTCTTGGAGACTCAATTTCTAAACTTTTCTTTCCTTTTCTCTTCTTAAATGCTTTTTGTTGATATAGTGTTTACAAACCTGCAGTTTGTACCTTTCAATATAAGTGGGAAGCAAAATTTCAGTGCACTTCATGCAGCAGTCATTCAACATTCACTGGTATTAGAATTGCTTTCAGCTGTGTTTGCTTCTAAATAGCCTATTTCTTTTTTGTTGCACTAGGAAAGACTTCCTCACGAGTTTGTTTTGTATTTCATATTACAAATGCATATCTAAATGTTAGTTTTGCCTTAGATTTTGTTTTTACTGGGTTTTTTTTACTTTTTGGTTTCATTCAAAATTAGAACAAATCGGCAGGTAAAGAATAGCTCAGTATGTTGATTGTGTTAACTTTTTCCCCAGTGATTTGGTGCCACTCCTTCTTTTTTTTTTTTTTTTTAATTTATTTATTTGTTTATAGAAGTAATGCAATGCCACTGCCTTTTTGAAAGCAAACCCTTGGACAAATTCTGGTTTGGGCAAGGCATGGTAGTAGGGTACTAGTGATGTGTCATATCGGGATACTCCTACTTGACAGAGAAGTTTATTTCATATTTGTTGTGTGAGCAGTTCCAGTCTTTTATCCCATATATGGAGAGCTGGTTTATCACATGGAATTGACCTGAGCTGCCTCTGGCTGCTGGCTTGTACCAATGATATGTTAAATACTTGATTATTACCACTGCATGTGAAATTTTGGCAAAATTCCTGTAAAAATATTAAGCAGTTAGAAATGATGTGGGAAATTATTTTCTGAGTTTCGTACTCCTTCCTTTAAAAAATACTTCAAATTTCAGCCTTAAAAGTACACAAAAGAGTACAGGATTGCTGATGCTTTTGTATTTCTTGAGAGTGAAAAGCTCTTCTTCACAGTTCTGTGATAATAGTGAAGGTATAAACCCTTTTTGTTGCTCACAAAGGTAGTCCTTCTGTATTTGTAAGTCAAAGACTAAAAGTTATATGAACATTCTGAGATGACTGTATGTCTTGGAAAATTATGTGTAAACTCAAACATACATATGTTTACAGGTAGAAGGCAGGAAAAAAAAAAGTAGTTAGGAGGGTATGCAGTTTAGCTGATGCCCCTCCCACTGTTGGGATGCTTAGGAGATAAATTGAAAAGAATAGTCACCAGCCATATTGTCCTTCTGATCACTAATTTAATTCAAACACCAATAATAGTTTCCCTAGCTTGTTTTGTTTTTCACAAACTAGATTACCAGAGTTATTAAGGGCTAATCAAAGTCCCATTCATTTAGAACAAATGCTCATTTTTGTGAAGTATCTTTTAAAAATAGAATTTATGCTGTAATTAAGAGACTCTACATTGCACAGAGCTTTCTGAAATTGTTTGTTGTTCAAATTTGTATAAAACTCTTAATAATGGGCTAACAAAAGAAATCCTTAACATTTGATTTTTTGTTATTTTGCTCCTTGTATTTCTGCTAAAGCTCTGCACAGTGCACAGTGAGAAAACATATTTTTTGATGCAGCAGGAGATACTGTCAATTCTTATCCATTTTGTGAAGAGAACAGTGGCAGAGAAAATAAAACAGCCTCTTCTAGCTACTTAGGTAGATAGTGACACTAACTGAAGTATTCATTATGGTGCAGATCCTATCTACAAAAGTCTATTTTGCACCTAAATTGTTTGCTGTTTTAGCTGGTAAAAACTGCTTGTGTTAGGTTTTCTAGCAAAACAGGACCATTGTTCTACCGTCTCATTTTTAAGTACAATGTTAAGGGAAGGAGGGTTTTGAGATTTTGGAAGCGCCTGAGGTAGGTCCACCTGCTCCTCATAGAGACCACCACTCCCCGTACACTATTATAATATGTACTTCTGAAATCAATATTCTTATTTCATTAGTAACATATAGAGGTATATTCTCAGACTGACATGCTTGGAACAACATGCTTGCTAAAAAGGGAGGAGAAGTGTAGACCGATATCAAAGAGGGCTTTAAAAGATTTGAGCAGGATATCAACTCTCTAGTCAGAAGTGAAAATCTAATAGTGGCTCTAACTTATGAAATCTGACACACATCACAAAGCCATCCCATAGTTAGCTTAATTGACAGCCTCTTCAGAGCAAAGGCTCAGCGACTAGATAGAGTAATATCACGTCAGGATGGAAAGCATCAACAGAAATTTAAGAAGCAGCTCACTGTTCCTGTTAGTACTAATTAATGACACATATAATCTGTCAACATCTCAGGAACATTAAGAAAATACTTTGTCTTCAAGCAAATACATTAAAAAGGAAAAAGAAGAGTGGGACAGCAGCTGGAGTTAACAGTAAATGCCATTAAAATGTGAGTGCCATTTACATGGTCTTGTAGTAGTGGTCTCCGCAGTGCCATGGAAATTCCTGCATGAGCGATTCCTCTAGGCTGATATATCAAAAGAATAAGCAGGATGGCTGGACTGTGTGTACATTTGTGCATTGGTGCTGGCTGAGCACTGTGTCCCACCTTGGTTTGCTGGCTGTGGATTGTGTACAGGCGCAGAGAGTGTTCAAATGTAGCAGCAATTCTGAAAATATTAATGGGAATGCATTGCCTTTTGTCAGTCCAAGTGTCACAGCTGAGGAGAATATTACTGGGGGATTGAGGGTTGGACTAGAAGACCTTAAAAGGCCCCTCCCAAACCAAAATATTCTATGATTCTATAAACACCAGGTAATACACATGGGAAGAGCTGTCATAAATGCTATGGACATGAAAAGATGTCAACAATTAAAAAACAGAAAGCAGAAAGGAAGCAGACTTCTTTATCATCAGTGATCATAAGACTATTTCTTGGAATATATGCAACAGTCATATATATATAACATACATATAACAGTCAAAACTGTGACATCTAAAACAAAACAGGTACCACAAAAACACAAAACAATTGAGAAAAAAAAAAAAAACCAGAAGCATTTCAATGGTTAACTGTTAAGGGCAAAAAGTTGCTGGTCACAGACTTTCTGGCCTGAAAAGTAAAAGTAATGCATCCTTTAGAAACATGTTGAATGTTTCCTGTTTGAGACAGGCTATTTCCTTTTGGTCTCAGTCCTGGGAAATCCTTGGAGGCAGTGACCTGTGGAGAGCAATACAGAGCAAGTCATTTGCTGTAAGCATCATCATAGTTTGTTCTCCTTGCCAGTTTGTAAAATAAGCAATGTGTTCTGTAGGCATAAGAAATATCAGTCTGGAAAGCAATCTGTTGCTCTGAAATCTTATAAATAAAAATCTCATGTTATCTATGAAGGCTGTTTGTTGCCTAAAGAACTCATCTGCTCTCTGGAAGTTTTGGAAATTGTGGAAAGCAGCAGCATAGTATGGAGCATTCAACTGCTTTTGAACCCTGTGTGTCTGAAATCCGTGTGGATAATACAAATTGTATGTGAAACTGTACCCTATAGTTTAAGATCACAAATTTTTCTCAGCACAACCCTGGTGTTTTCTTGAGAGAGTCAGTCAGCAAGCAGTTGAAGAAATGGTACCAAAGGTGAAGTATTTAATTTGCATGAAGTTTCAGCAAAGCTGTTCAGGACTATGGATTAAAAGGAAGTGCCAGAAACAAGCTGTGCTGTGCATTTTTTAAAACAGTTTTTGTTTCAAGAGAGAATACAGAAAAATACGAATATATCCTGGCAGACAATGGTTATGTGCTAAGTTTGTGGGTAGGTTTCTTAGCTTCTCTCCAGTACAGAAATATTACACTGATCTCTATTTAACTGACTGATATCTTTAGAAACAAAAACAAAAAGAAGCCTGATAAAGATACTGATTCTAAATTCCTTCTAAAACAGGCATATAATAAAAAATATATTCATAGAAGAAAACGTGTCAAGATATATTATATATCGAACAAATAATAACGTTGATCGTAACCTTATTGAATAGACATTTATATATTTCTTTACAAGAAAGGTTAGCTATTCCTTTTGAAAAATTTTTCAAATTTTGTCTTTAAAAAAACAAACTAATCTTAATATACTTTATTAAACAGATTGTGGAGTCTAATTTAAATTCTTTTATGCGTTCATTTCTTTAAATGACTTTTCAAAACCTTACATCATAAAAGTAACATTATCTTATTTGTTGACTTAAAACCAGCCTACTTACCAGTTCCTTAATGCTGTGGTTTGGCCTTCTTAACTCTTGTCTGTGTCTAATGAGCTTCATCTTTGAGATCAGACAGAAGAAAGCTTTGAAGAAGATCTAAACATTCTGCTGCCAAAGACCCATCCTAACTTGTTTGTAAAGTTCGATCCTTGTAGGTCATACTTTGTAGAGGAAATGGAGACACCTCTTTCTCCTTCCTACTCTGGAACTAGTGATTATTGTAGCAAGTGCTGTTCTGGTAGTGGGACATTGGTGGGACACCTCTGCTTCTTCTTTTCCCTGCGCTTTTCTCTTTTCTCTCAGTGAGTCATTCAGCTTGATCTATGGACTGTCCCACTGCACTGATGTAAACAGCTGCAGGATAAAAAACCCCCAAGCAATGAACAATTAATTGGATCTCTTAAAGAGAACCCTAAACCAATCCTGTATCTGTAAATCCCCAAACACAATATAGAGACCCCGGGTTTTCATGTATGATAATGTTTTGATTAGACGCTTTTCTTGTAACTTTCTTGTCACTTCTGTTGAGCAAAATCATTAAAACTAATCACTATCCTCATGTAGTTTTCTTGATGCATGATTGCTCTATAAATATTCTCATATGTACACTGGCCCGTAGTCCAGGCTGTGCAAATGATGAAAAGAAATTTTATGAGGACGAAAGGCTTTTGCTGATAGAAGTACTGTAAGCTAATTTTAGATAAAAGTGTTTTTCTTTATTTTCTGCCTGTTAATGGGATGTATATTTGCAGTGAATACAGAACTGTCCTATCCTTCTTCTATAATCCTGTAAGTACTCTTTTGCCAGGTTCAGTTTCCCCTTGTCAGCTTCTTATTTCTGCTTCCTGACCCTCCCCAGTTCCTCTTCCTCTTTCAAATAATCACATGGTTTTCACCTCATTATATATTTCCCTGTCATATTCAACATTTCTTTTAACAGGTATCTGACCTGCTATGTTTCCCGTTGGTATGCAGGTCTGGGACAATGACAACCCAGCTCAAAAACAAGATTGTTACTTCCCAGTCAGTCAGGACTATAGCTGAAAGAATTAGTTTTAAATATCTGAATTAAGGTCTTGCTGTTAGCTCCTAACTAGTCATGCAGGAAAGTAAGAAAGAAGTGTATTATAGCCTCTGTGAAAACTTTTGTCTTGATTGTGATGAAAGATAGGCATTTTAAAGTGCAAATAATGAATGACTGCGATAAAAACACAGTGATAAGATTGAAAGAGGCTGCAAAATTCCAGTTCTGTTACCTTGCACTGTAATTTCCTTCTTAACACAGCTGCTTTGCCCTAACTCTGCCTTGCAACAGAACTGTTTACTCAGATCTATGCTAAATTTATCAAAGCACACAGATTTGTGCAAACAAAAAACTGCAGATAATATGTCAATATTACTTTTTAATGAGAATATGCAAACTTCTCTACCAGACCTGTACCACAGTAAGGCTACTGTTCATAAAACTATTCATCATTACTTTCTTTATTTCTTCATCCCCTGGTTTAACACCCTTGTCATATACAGAAATGTAATGATCTGCTTTCCAACTAAGTCTCATACATATTTTGAAGAATCAGATAGCATCATAACCATGGAGCATGGCATTCAATAGTTGCATGGAAGCACTTTGGGAAGTGTTTTTATTTATTGTAATATTTTAATCCTTTTCATCTGTCTGGTTTTTTTTTCACTTTCCATTTGACTATTGTTCTCCTCTATCTTTTCATTCATTAGAAGTCCTCCTCTAAACCTCTGTACCCTCATGCCACAGTTCAATGTTACGGACCTAGTACACATTTTATCATAGCTGTCAGTTTTTCCCCATTCTTCTGTTTAAGAACTCTTTTACAACCTATTTGAAGCCTTGTTTGAAGTGCCAGCCATATGGTTCCTTTACAGTTCAGCTGCAATTAGTTCTTCCTGTAACAGATCTCTTAATTTCTAGTGTCTTCTGTTCTTAATTAATCAGATTTTTTTCCTTGCACTTTTTCTTCAATCTTAGATTAATATTGTTATTCTACTTCCGTTTTTGGAGCCATGTGGGATTCTGAAAGTATGTCAGTAAATGCTACTATGGAGGCCTTGGTCTTCGATTTTCTTCCTAGCAGCTTAAATATTGTCTCCAGAACTTTTTTTGATTGGTTTTGTACAAATCTACAGGTACTCTTAATACTTTTTCTTATCCAAAAATTATTACATATCTTAGTAGACAGCTCACAGGGTTCACCATAGCCAGGTAAGGTACTGTGATTTCTTTAGCTACTACATGTAGTAAGAGTGCATTTGTTACTGCTTTTATTGCTTATACTGGCATTTTTTGCAGATCCTTCAAGAAACCACTTGATTTTCTTTCAGTCCTTTTAAGGAAGTCTTGTATGAGGAATGTGCTAAGATCAGACTGTAATGTAGGGATTTAGCTGGTGAAGTGTGGAGATACCCATTTAGATACTTTTTAGACCATTCCACAATAATCAAGAACAGACTTGTCTCCTTTTGCAATCCCAGACCAGTGGATTGGTCAGATTTACGTGTATTTTTTCTGCTGGATAGCTGTAGTTTAACTCTGCAGGTGTTGCAAACAGACGCTTGAATTTTTGGTGTAAGTAAAATTAAATCTCATAAAACAGTCAACTTGATACATCTTGGGGGCTTATATGTGAAGAGGTCAACTCATAAAACATCAGCTTTAAGAAAATTGTTTTCATGTGCATCAGTAAAAAAGATGTGACTCTTCCTATCTAGGAGGAAATCTCTTCAGTTAGAAACTTTTGTGTGACAGGAGTTTTATCAAGAAATAATGGTGTACGAAAACATAGCAAGTAACAGAAATTACAGTTTGGGGGAATTTTGGGGAAGCATTTATTTGGAAGTTCTAAAAGAGAAAAGGTATTGGTTTTAAATGAAACTTCTAACTGAAAAAATTGTTTTAACATGATATACCTTTAATTCCTTTTTATGTTTCCTATTTAATTCAGTTTCTAAATTTCCCTAAAACTATTTTTCAATGTGAAGGAAAAAAACCCTAGAAATAAATGATTTAATGGAAACAAAAAATAAGAGAAAGTGTTAATAATTGAAATATAGGAACAAATAAGAAGCTATGAATATTAAAATTCTATTTTATCTTTTATTTGATATTTGTATAATAGTTTCTATTAGAAAATTTTCCCCTCAGACATTCTTTTGATTTTTGATTCCATATTCAGTTTTAAAAGGCTTAATTGAAGATTTTTAATTTAAAAAAAATTCATAATATTTAGAACTATACCCTCATTTGATTATTTCAAGGCAATTTTGCTTAAGACATTTTGGTATTATAGATCAAGGAGGAATGTCATCTGTGCACCCTGAGATTGTGCTCTTTTCCTCTGTACTTCTGTATTTTACAGGAATGAGTGGCTCAGATGAAGACTTAATTTTATAAAATTCTTTTATTTTTGATGCTGCTCAACTTCTTTCTCTTTTCCCCTTCCTCTTGTTCTCTTTCTCTTTTTCTTTGCCAATACATTTAAAATAATAAGAAGTTTCAAGCACTACAATGATTATTTTTGAGCTTGCCTTTATTGCTTTCTAACTTGTATGACAGTTCCATTATTCAGGCTGTGAAATATGCAAGTTCCTTCAGGATAGGAAAATAGCATATTGGTATTGTTTGTATTTTTAGAAAAATACAGAGTAACATGAATATCTATCATTACTTTGATATTGAAAGCAAAGTTGTAGCCTTGGCTCAAACCTTGAGTCATTTAAATCTTAAATCCTCTAATTTGATGGTTTTCTCTGTAGGAAAGGGAAAAAGACACCTCTAGAGGCACTTCAGGCTTGAGATATTGTGAATCATACTCTAGAATGTCTCATTTTTCTGTTTTGGCCTGCTAGAATAATCACAGTCCAAACTGAGGTACCCTTTTAGAACTATTTGGCCAAGGACACAGAATTTACTTCATTGTGGGCAACACTGAATTCTGTTTGCATTTGTTCATGGGCAGCTGTCTTTCAAGAATGGATTGACTGCTTTTCCGCACCACAAAAATCCTGTATGTTCCTAAAACCTATTAGAAGCTCCCCAGACATGTAGACTTCATTAAAACCCCCTGATAAGCTAATTTCTTGGGAGTAATTTGAATGAGCATAATGAGTCAGGATATATTTTCATGACACAAAATTTTAGCAGAAATTCCAATCTTCAGGATGCCCATCTGACAAACATCTCACTGCTCTTTTCCTTATTCTTGTTTTCGGAGTTTTATATAGCTGGTTTGGGGGGATTTGGAGGATTGCTTTTACCCAGCTCTGATCTATTTGCAGTATAAAATTAAGATATGAGAACAGCTCTGCTAAGGCGATTATTTTGAGTACAAGATATATGTGAATTGTAGAAACTCAAGTTTAAATATCAAAAACCAGAGGAAAAATAATATAGCAAAGTGAGGATCCAAATCGAAATTGATAAGAAAAATATAAAGTCCTAGTGAAACTAAGAAACTCCATGGAAAGGTGTTAGAAAGTGCAGGGATTACATTGAATTTCTAGAAGCCATGCTGACTTAAACTCACGGACAAAAGTAAAACAAATAGTAACAAAAATCTTCAACAAAATAAGTAAAAAGCCTCTCTGAGAGAACTGAGCTTCAGTACATTTACTTAACTAACAAAGGTGATGATGATGATTATGGAATCTAAAGGATGGTGAATGGGAATGAAGTTTTGGAAATAAAATGTAGATGATCAAGATCAAGTAAAAAATTTTAAGTCTCAGTTCATGCTTCTATATACCAAAAAGTGGACCACACAACTATGAATCAAATTAGGAGAAGATGAGGAGGAAAGGAGAAAGTAGAAAGTGTGCTAAGAGACAACACGTGTTTACAGAGAGCCTGTGACAGAGCAATATGATATCTTGTCAATATACCATTCAAATATCATTGTTTGCTTGATGGAGTATCGTAGAAAAATTTCTGTGTGTCAGTAAGATGGTTGCTAAAATGTTGTATGAATTAGGTTTGACCTAGTTTGAAGAATTAGGATCATAGAGTTTCTAGTTAAGAAATTATATTTTAAAAAAAGAAAAGAAAAAATATCACCATCTATGTTTAAAGAGCAGTTATTGGGACGGCAGAAAGATTACTGGAATTGTTCCTCAGAGGTTGGCATTGCAGCCAGTATTTCATGTTCTTGGCTTAAAAAGGTGATGTTTTACAAACTTGGAAATGACAGGCTTCCTGTTACAATCAAGGAGTTCTATGAGGTTGAAACACATCAGCTGGAGGCAAATGAGGACACTGGAGTCTGGTAACTGATCAAAAGATGAATTTGAGCCACATACATTTCCCAGTAATTTTGATTCATAGACACCTAATTTTTTCACAGCTGTAGGTCAAGAAACAGATTCTTATCACACATTCATCTTCTTCCCAATTTTTTTCTATACAGTATTTAACTATGGTGACATATGCACTCAGGGTAGGGTGGAACATAACTTGATTTACTGATTTGGGTTTTTTTAAGTTATTTCAAGTTTATGTATTCTTCTTGAATTACAAACTGTATAAAAGTGAAATTGGGTATTTTTTCTATAAATTCTATATGCTAGTTCTATAGACTTTTATTTTTATACCTTATTCTGTAAAAGCTTGAATAATGTTATTATTAATATAGTAGTATATTTCAGTGTGGTTGGTGAACCTTTGGATAAATATATTAACTATTTATTTCATTAATCCAGTTGTACTATGGTAGTATATTCAACATTTCCTAATTTCTTTTCAGATTCTGTATTTAATTTTAGTGTTTCATATTTTTGAATGGAAAAGATGGTAGTCAGAATTTGTATTTTCAATTCTTTCTGCTTCACTGAAATATTTCCAAACCATATATAACTATTATACTGTTCTGTTCTAAAGTTGATTATTATAGCCTGATTCTTGAAAATAAGAGATTAAAAATCTCTTATCTGCTTTTCCAGTGTAAGCAATGTAAAAAAAAAGTTGGGTGTTTTGTAGAAAATGAGGATTGTGTTGTTTCGATGAGCTTTTAATGAAACCAAATAGATAATGGCTGGGATTTAGAGAAAAAGTAACACTACTTTAAAAATTACTGTAATAGTGTATTCCACTTTCTATTGAATGCTTCTGAGATTAACTAATCATCAGTACCTCAGCTGATGAAGTGATTTTGTTTCGGAGTTATTGACAGGATCAATAATCCTACTGTTAGTAAACTCAGTAAAACTAAAGGGCTCAGAGTATTCCAAAACTCCACACACTTTACTAAAATATATTAAAATTTTTATTAACATTGAATATTTGCTGACTCTGTAATAGTTGTGTAGATTTATTTTAACCATTTTCTGCCCTATTGATATTTCTACATCTAATTTCACAATTACATAATTTAAAATGGTAGAAGTGAAACAAGCAACTTCTCTCTACATTGAACTTTCCATAGGAAATAATTGCAATCAAAAATATTTCATGAAAGCATTTTGAGAACATTTCATGGCTTTTGCTATCCTGATGGCCGTGAACATTTTAGACTGTAGAAGTGGTGAAATTTGAATCATGTTTTTTTGTAAAACTCTTGTAAGTGATATGAGTCTTTGCAAAATGAAAAAGAAAAAAAAATCTCTTGCTTTTATGCCATGTCAAGGTACACCAATATATATTCTTTTTTCTAGCTGGATACTGCAAAAGGCTTCTAAATAAAAATCCCTTTTTTTTTCATTGTAGAAATAAAGTTACTCTCAGGAAAAAAAAAACCTCTTGAAGTCTAAAGGCACTTTCCAACACTTAATTGTTTGGTTAAGTGGCTTTGAGATAAGAAAATGTAGAAACAGGCTTTGAAAAGATGTTTAAATATTTATCAGTTGTGTCTTTTCTCATTCGTGTCAGACTTGATCAAAGGTCTTTCTCTCTCCTATTTTAGAAAGTTTGATAGTAAACAAAAGGGTTAACTACAGTATCTACTTCCATTATTGGCATATGACATATGGCATTCAGGTATTTTATTATATTTCAATGTATTATGACTAATTTAAATCTGGATTTTTTTTTTAAAGCTTGTATAATACTACTAATGAATTTAATTTTACAGAAAAATATTTAAATGACAATTCTGAAAGAATAGTTTTGAATTATGAGTTACTCAACTTTTGGAAGTTAATTCAACTATTATTAAGAATATTATAATGAAAAAAAATTTAGTAGTATTCTTTGTTTGAATTTAGTATCATTTTTTCCTTAGGCAGAAATTTACACAAGCATCTGCATTTATAAGTGTTAATTATTCTTACCAAAAATATTTTTTAGTGTTTGTGTTTTTAACTTTTTTTTTAACTGCTGATGAAATTTTTGCTTAAAAAAAATGCTGAAACTTCATTCATAAATCCCTTTTCCACTGACGGTTACCAAGATACTGGTTTGGAAAATTAACATAGCATTAATTTAAAATGATTGATTTTGCAGACTATTCTCAAGAAGACCTCTGAATCTAAAATAAAAGAAGATAAATTAAAACCTTTTTATTGTTGAATTTTTTTTTTTGCTAAGAGCTGCTTAGCTTGCACATATGATTGCCTCTGTTGGAATAAAAATTTCTCAGATGGATCTGTGTAATCACACCTCCTTTATCCTATTTTTTTCTTAGTAAATAATATTTTTTATTTCATGTTAATACAAGTTGTTATTAAATAATTTGATTAATATAATTATTGGTTTTATCTTTAAAATTTTGATTATGAACCTATTATTTGTGAAAAGGCGCAGTATTTCCTGTTTATCACAATTAATTGTCTACTGATAAGAACAAATTCAGTGTTTCTCTAATTTCTGATTTTAATGGGAGTTTGATTTAAAGTGTATTCAGTAAGACAACATAAAGTATGTGTTAGAAGCAATAAAGGATGGTTTTCTTAACAAGATCTGGAAGATGTGAAATTATGGGCTCTTAATTGTGGAATTTTTTTATTGTCTGTCTGTTAAGTTTTGTTCTCTTTTGACATAAATTTAAATTTAAGCTTAGTTCTTTAAGTGCCATAATTAAGCTTAAATGTCTATAGTGTTTACTGCAAAATGATGTATACTGACACTTCTTTATCCTTCCCTTGGTTTGTTTGTTATTCTGAGGTACTCTTCATAATATTAAATCTCCTTGTGTTGTGAATTCTGTCATTCTGCAGTTTGAATTCCTGTTGGGGATTTTGGTCTAGATGATATTAAAATTTGGAAAACAATTACTCTGTTAACACAGAGTAACTGAAGCAATGACAATGTTGATTAGAAAAAAAGATAAACCTTCATTTTTCTCCCCTGCTATATATTTAAGGTGAGCATATAGATGCTAGTGAAACACTATTAGATCAGACTCAAGAAGAGTTATGAGAAATGAAAACTACAAACCAACAGCTGGAAATGGGCTCTTACACAGCACAGCCATCCTGCAAACAGTATTGCAGCTGCACAGCAATACACACAATCCAAGAGCAACTCAGGCTGAAAGTGTTGGAGCCTGAAGACAAATTATCACAGAATGACAGACCGGCTGAGGGTGGACGGGACCCCTGGCGATTGTACAGCCCAACCCCTCTACTCGAGCAGGGCCACCCAGAGTGAATTGTCCAGGACCACATCCAAGCAGTTTTGGAATACCTCTGGGATGGAGACTCCACAACCACTTCAGGCAACCTGTGCCAGTGTGTGGTCACCCTGACAGGAACAAAGTGTTTCCTGATGTTCAGACGGAGCCTCATGTGTTTAAGAGTGTGCCCATTGCCTCTGGTACTGCCACTGGGCACCATCAGAAAGAGCCTGGCTCCCTATTCTTTATACCCTTCGGGTATTCATACACATTTATGAGATCCCCTGAGCCTTCTTGAGGCTAAACAGCCTCTGCTCTCATAGCCTCTTCTTACACAAAATACAGTCCAGTCACGTAATTACCTTAGTGACCCTTTGCTGGATTCTCTCCAGGATGACCTACTCTGCCCTGCTGGCAGCACTTGTAAAGTAGCCCAGGAGACTATTGGTGGTCTTTGCCACAGAGGCACATCGCTGGCTCATGTTCAACTTGGAGCCCACCAGTACCCTCAGGTCCTTTTCTGACCAGCTGCTTTCCAGCTGTGTGCTCCCCAGCCTGTACTTGTGCCTGGAGTTATTCCTTCCCAGGTGCAGCATTTTTGGGGATTATTTTTGTTTGGTTGTTTTTTTTTTTTATTACTGTAACTTTGATACATGTTTTGGAGCAGTGTATTGCTGTGAATTCATGGGTTCCTACAGGCGTGTCTTGGCAGCATGTTTAATTGCACTGTATTATTAGAAGTGAATCTGTGCACTTGGACAATAAATAACGTACTTGAACACAAGGTGTAACTCATTCAAAATATGTATAAAAGTATTTGGGAAATAGTGAGTATAGATACTGTGCCTTCAAAGAGAAAAATATCTAGGTCAATCTTCAACCTTTAAACTCCAAAACTAATAACTGTTAAAAAAAATTGCAATTCCAACTCTCTGGTCCATTGCACTCCTGTCTCTCTCAAGTAGAAGAAAACAAAAATATCCAATTTCCAGTGCACTAGTAATAGAAAACACTGAGAAGCGTCCTCCAGAAGTGTTTAGTATAACAGTTGTTTCTGCAATATGCTATCTGACATGAAGAGGCAAAAAAATGCATTAGTAAGTGTTTATAGCACAGTTCTCTCCTAGAAAGATCCAAATGAAATTAAATTGCTATCTTAAAAAATCCTTTATTACAGTGACCACAGAGAGCAGTCTGTTGCTGTATTAGCAAGAAAAAAATAGAGTAAAATGAGCAGTAGAAAATAAGTAAGAAAGTGAAGCTATTATCAAAAGACCTTTGAAAGTATTCAATCTGAAAAATCATAAATTCAATACTTTATGCTCCCAAATTTTCATAAAATGTACATCCATTTCAGCAAAACAAGAGAATTTGATTCTTGTCATGCCATCTTTCTATTATTTTTAGAACTGTTTCTTATGGTTTTTTGATAATATTTCTGAAAGCACTCAAAATGTATCTCTCATTTTACATAAGTTGTTAACAGGAAACCAAGCGATGGTGAATACTGAGGAGGTATCCAAGCTAACCAAGCTATCAGCATCAGTAGCAGCTTGCAGAGTAGTCTGCAAGGATAAGGCCATGATGTTCCCAATAAAGCCTACTGTCTGTGGAGTACTGCACAGCATAAAGACATGGGAAACAGTGGTGAGAGAGTATTGAGAGGTGGGAAAAGGAGCACCTGTCCAAACAGCATTTGCCAGCTTGCCAGCCATACTCTTCGATTTAAAGTTTGGAAGATCACTTAGACTCTGAAAGACTTTTTCTACGCTGATGTCTCCTAATAGTTTGCCAAAATAGCAGACATCTGCTCTCTGCAAGACCTTTGTTAGACCCTTGATTGGTTCCTCTGACTTACCCACCTGCACTCTATAACTTTTGTATTTCCATCCACAATGCAGTCTATACATAGTTTTTTCCAACTAGTTTAGCTGACTGGAACAAGATTTATAAAACACACTGGCACTGTAGAATAAAGCAAACTATGATCTTCATAGAGTTCTTGGGGTTTTTTGAGAAAGAAGTTACAATAATTTTGGCTGTACATCTGTATTCCAGTGCATTTAGAAACAAAGAATGTTCTACCATTTGTCATAGTGTTTTTGTAACAGTAGTGTCTTTAGTGCTACCTTGTAAAACCCAGATAAAGTGAAGCTTTTTAAAAATAAATTCTCTAAATATCTCTTCCTTTTCTTTTATAAGCATTTGGAAATTATTCTCTTGTTTTAACCCAAAACTTTTCTAAACAGGCCATCCGTGATGCCAAATACAAATGATGGTAAATTTGGCATTTATCTGCCATGTTCAAGGGAAAAAGGAACCATTTTCATTTTGGCATGTGTGATTGCCTGTAGGAATATGTACTTCCAGGGTGTGAAAAGTTACACAGGGTTCTCTTTGCCTTTTTCTGTAGTTTTCTGATGGTAATACAGTGAGGTGCTTGGTATTTATGACTTTTCCCTCTTTGAAACACAGGAAGCAGAGAATAGTTATCTAGAAAAGTCTCATACCATTGTTTGTGCTTGCTTATGAATCTGACTGCATATTGATCTTGTTTCACTAGACTGTACTATTATCTACATATCTAGCTGACCTGGAACACAGCAATCAGCATAAACAACTGGCTTCCTCCCATGCCTAATCATGACCCTATTAACAGAATGTAGTAGGGAAAACTTGTAGCAACCATAAAGCAGTCTGGAAAAGCAAAGAACATACTTGTTGCCCTCATCACAAACAACTGAATAATTATATTCCTTCATCTTTCTTACTTTACCCTGAGTCTGAACTTACTAAAGTGTGCATACATTGGTTGTTTTCAGAGTGTGGTGTAGGCTGTTTGCCAAGATCAAGTTTTCTGTTTAGGTGCTCTGATGTCGCAGTATCACTGCTCAAGGTTTTGAAGTAATATTTTACTGGGGTTTTTTTAAACTATGTTGTCTTAAAAAAAGAATAATTTCTAAAAGGGACTAGCTGATCGTCAGCAGTTAAGTCAGTTCCAGGAAACAGATGAAATATCAATTTGTAGGCCATGAGTTCATGAATTTTACCATATGTGTTATTGTTAATGAGATTTTATGATATAAATCTATTCAATGATTGTTATATTATCTTTCATTTAAACTAGTTGTCTCATAGATAATTGTGGGGAAAAATACATGGGAATATATACAGGCATTTGAAAAAATCTAGTTCGTGTCTGTTTCTTATAAATTTCTGTCTTCTTTTTAGCAAGTTATGTAAGTGTATATACTTACACACATGCATGCATACTTAAAGCATCTTTATACATAATCACTGAAAGATCTTATATCATCTGTCTGCTTTTGTGGCTAGAGAAAAATAGCTGGAATTGTCCTCTTCTTGAAGGTAGCAGAAAACAGGGGCCTTTTTTGTCTTTTCTCTAAAGGAAAAGGAACAAGAATTATTTGGAATTTTATCTGTGATTCTATCCTGTAACAGTTCCAGTCCAATGGCATGAAAGTAAATTAGTTTACAGGAATTTTGGCACAAAACTGGTATCTACTCCTGTAGTCCAACGTTTCCTGAATAATTATTTTTAATAAGAGAAAAAAAGCCAAAAACCTACTTGTTCCGCTCACTATCCAATAACCTCAATTTCAAACATAGCTTTACTTAGCAAGTCTAATAATGTTTTGGCCCATGCTGAGATAGCATTTATCTACATAGGGAGAAAAAAAAGAAACTCAGTGTCTGGTAAGGAACAACTTTATGTGGTCATTCTTGTAAAACTAGTACTATGTACAGTGGAAGTCTGTCACTTGCTGAATGCCCATCACAAATACCTCAATACAGTTCTTTATTGCCTCCTAAACAATTTTTTCACTTGCTGAAAGTTAATTTCTGCAATAGTTCTCTTTTCTGAGCTGGTCTGTCTGAAATGGAAAACGTTTCTATTTCTGCTTGTTTACTTTATAAGTTCCTGCAGACTTTCTTACATTAGGTTTGATTGTTGCATTTAATTTCAGGAAGGCTTTAATTCTTTTAAGATGGCCTCACTTTTCAGTCACTCCTAGTTACAGACATTTAATCATTCACCTTAGTGCAAACAGTCCATCAGGTTTTTAACAACGGAACAATGACACACAAAAATGGAAATCCATACTATGAAAGAGGCCCTAAATCAACCCTTACTGATTAATTTCCCCTTTATTCACAAAACCTAACTCATTCTGACTGAATCAATCAAAAAGCTATTACCTTCATACTTGCAAGTGTTACTTTCAAAATCAATAAAAACTGAATTTATTTTTAAGATGCAATATATTACCAAAATAAAAGTTCCCATTTACTTAGGCTAGAGATTTATCAAAAACTGTTACAGTTGGTAAAATCTTGGGGTTTGACTCTGTATATTTTCAACTTTGTCCATGTTTTCCAATTTCATTTACTTCAATAGCTGGATTTCTCTTAATTTTGTGGAAGTGTTTTTATAGCTTCTGTAAATGAAGGCATTTTCTTTATGATTTCGAGGGACTTCTTTCTGCACCATATGCCATGTTTTCATTCTGTTTTTTTAAATATGGCCACATTAAAATGGTCTAAGTTTGAGGAGTGATGGGTAAAGAGACGAGCTACCTGTCGTGCAGAGCAAAAGCAGCCAAGAGGCTGACGAACCTGGTGAGGAGAGCTTTAAACTACATCCAGTGGTGGAGGGAAATTACAGCTCAGTTAAGTGTGGAAACAGTGGACAGGGGTGCATAGCAAAGGATGCAAGGTGACAAGAACAAGAGATGCTCAAGGAGCGACAAGATGGGAAAAGAAAACTCTCCTGAAATATGCACACATACAACTTTGGAAACCAGCAGGAACAATTAAAGCTCATGCAGATGCTGAATTGTGACATTATTGGTGCTGTAATTACTGAGATCTGGTGGAATATCTCCATAACTTGAGTGCTGCAATGCATTGATATGGACTCTTCAAGAAGGGTAGGCAGGGAATGAGCAGAGAAGAGGTTGCCCTTTATACTGAGAAGCAGCTTGAAGGTATGTAGCTGTTGTGTACATCACAGAACAGGCGGATTGGGAGTGTGTGGTAACCTGGAATTAAAGGAGAGGTCAGTGAACATGACGCTGTGGTCAGAAATCCTTCTGGATCCTGATAACAGTCAGAGAGCCAACAAGTTCTTCTTTTAACCATGAGAGAAAGTCTCTGTATCACAGACTCTGCCTCTTTTAGAAGAGTTTAAACTCCCTTCTGTCTGCTGGAGTGGCAACACAGCAAAATGCAAGCAAGACTTCCAGAGGGTGTCACGGATAGCATCTTGGTGTAAGAGGCAAATGGATGAGCTGGGGGATGGCTCTCAGACAGAACGGATACTCAGTAACAGGAACTTCCTAGGGATATGTCAATTGGCAGTAACTTTGGCTGCATTCACCATAAAATCATGGAGTTCATTATCCTGAATGAAGTAAGGAAGGACAGTAGCAGCGTACAACCTTTTCGGCAGCAACTAAGACAATTAAGAAAGCTGGCTGATGTCCTTGCAAGCCTGCTCTCTTACATCTTTGGAACATCATGGAGATCTGGACAGGTACATGGTGACTGGAAAAAAATAAAAGCCGGAAGGTCAGCCCAAGGAACTACAGGCTCATCTTTACCTCATTCCCTGGGAAAATCATGAACTTGTCTTACCAGAACTAAATAATGTCTGACCATCCTACTGTGATAAAATGGCCTTACCAAAACTTCAGAAGTCACTTTGTGTGATTGTACAGACTTTGGGGCTTCTTATTTTTATACACAGAGTGTGTGTGTATCTGAACCATCTTTTGAATCAGCTAACAGCTTTCAACTAGCAAACAAGCTGAGATCTTAGACAGCGAAGTTCCTTCCAGCATGCTAAACTCAAGTTTTCTGTTTTCAAATAAACACATCCAACATCCTTGCCTATAATATATTCACTATAATTCTATTGGATTTTATTATAGATATCATTAAAATATTGATGTAATAAGATTATATTGAATTTTAAAAAATCATGACCATCTGCTTTTATTGCAAGAGGGTGGGGGAGGGCAACTATTAGTACGCTGGCACGCTGGCCGGGCTAAGATAGGTGCAGCTTTTCCAGGCGGGCCCCACACAAAGGGAAAACACCCTGTGGCACCTCGGTGCCTCGCTGACTAACTTCCCAGCCCATGCGGAGGAAGGCACGTAGCCTAGCGTGCCTGGGGCTTGTGGGTAGCCCGGGCGTGACCAGAAACAAATGAGCAGAGGTGGCTCCTCGGCCGGTATTCCAAGGGTTTATTGTAGAAGCACCCTCGAAGGGGACCGGTAATGAAGAGGGTAAGATAGTAGCCTGAGTGGGCTTAAAAGGGATACAGGGAAGGGGGTGGGGATGACATAGCAGTGACTTATAGGAAGAGGGGAAGGGCGGGACAGGTCTGGTTACCTTTGCTTAGGAGATATAAGGGGTGTCTATCCACTGTCAATCAGACAGACCGAGCCTACATCAGGTCACAGGAATTCAATGGGAGAAGCCGTTCTCACAGAGGGGGATTTAACCTTTGGAGCCAGCCCACCAAACCTCTTTTTCTGGGCTCTGTGGCCCCCGATCATTCTTGTGGTTGGTTCATCCACCACAACAGGCAACTGTGAGTAAATGGTCTCTCTCTTATTCTGATAGAATCACTTGCAAGGCAAGTGAGGTAAATTCTTGGGACCAAAGGAGCAAAGTCTTGCAGAAACTGAATTTAAGCTCTTCAGGAATGGATTTATTAGTGCTGTCACCCTCTGCTTCCTCCTTAGCGCATATCAACGTGGTTCTTCTGCTGCTACACAGAACTTGGTCATGACTGCTGCTTCTACTGCAGGTGTTCAGAAATTAAAGCTCTAAATGCGCAATTTTATGCCCCTACTGCTATTACACCAGTGAGGATGGCAGTTTTTCTTCCCTATCCAGAAGCTATTTTACTGAAATTTATTCCACTGGAAGGAAACTGTATGTTCCTATGTTCACATTCACATTCATATTCAAGGCAGCAGAGACTCAGGCAGCACTTGACTCACATTTTGAAGATCTTTTAATTTTTATTTTTAAATAGCATAGAATTTGGTGCAGTTAGTCATGCTTATTTTGGAAAACTACCTTTTAAACTCAAACGATAAGATCCTTCTGATCTTCCTAGAATACTTCCTATCAGCTATTCAATTTCATTGCACTTTACTCTTATCAGACTCCAATTGGCCTTTTGGATTCTAAGAGGCACAAATTAACAGGAAATGGAGACTTCACTAACATTATTGCTATCCTTTTCCATGACAAATTCAGAGAAAAAAAAGAAGCTGATTTTCCATATGAATTGCAACTTAGTGCTTTTTTGGTAAATTAAAATATGAATGATTTATACATTTTTTTCCATTTTTCATCTATTTTGAGGGTTGGGGGGTTGTAGTTTTTTGATTTTTTTGGTTGTTTTTTGTTTGTTTGTTTGTTTTTGTTTATTGTACTGTCTTAGCACAAATATTGATGTAGGTTTGAAAACTTAGTAATAATTCCCACTCGAGAGGGAGTGCTTTTTCTTATTTTTTTTTCACACAGACTCTACCTTCTAAATTTCTTGTGCCTCTAGTTCTTTTGTCTTTCACAGTTTCTTGTTTATTATGACTGCTACATTTTTTTCAGTCGGCATTTTCCAACATGTAGAGGAAATATAGAAAGTGATATGATGAAATTATAAAGTGGTAAGCAAGTATGTCACATATGTAAGAAAAACTGGGCAAAATCAGCACTGTATTAGAGAACAATGTTTTTTTCCTATTTGTGTGCCCGACTATTGTTGTGGAAAACTTTTAATCTAAGAAAAAAACAGAGATGGACTGTATTAAATTTATTTCAACTGTAGTTCTTTTTAAAGGCGGGACCATAGCAGAGATTCTCCTAACAATAATAAACTAGTCACTGAGGTTCAGACAAAGTGCTGTCATGTATGTTTTCCTTCCCATCCCAATGCTGTGCTGATTAACTTTAGTTTTTACAATACTAACTAGATCTTGGTATGGCTTAGTGATGCTTTCTGAGCAGACTGCTCATTTGTGTGCAATCCTTTTATGTCCTTTAGGAAACTATTCTAATGTTAATAATATACTAGTTTCTTTAATAAATATGATGCCATATTTACTGTATATAAACCAGTTTCAAATTTATTTTAAGAGCCAGAAAATTCTTGGCTTCTCTATTTATTTAAAAAAAAAAAAAATAGTCTTGGACATATAATAGCTTTTGTCCCTCCTGTGCAGAATATTGTCTGACTATCTCGGATCTTACAGGATGTATACCCATGCTTGTGCAGTAGAATTATGAAATATGATATGCAACAATTAGATGAATTCTTAGATAGTCGTAAGTTTCTACCACTGAATTAGCAATAGCAAAACCATGAATTCCGTTTGTACATATGGGATTTTAGCCAAAGTAAATGAATCAGTTTTTTAATTCACTTGGGTTCAAATTTATTTAGACTTGTCATATTTAACAAAAGAAAATCATCAGCCATAAAGGAGCAGTCAGGCATGATATTGAACAGCTGAACATGTCAAAATGATCCGCATGTAGTTATGAAGTTTCATTCAGTACACTACTGCTCTACAGTTATTGTGTTTGATTTGTACATGCTTTAGATAAATTGATGTTGGCTGTGGAAGGCAACCTTTACTTAGCTTTTGTCCACTGAGTTAAGGCACTGTTTGGACAACATTCTCAGGCACAAGGTGTGACTCTTGGGGTGTCCTGTGCAGGGCCAGGAGTTGGACTCAACAATCCTGATGGGTCCCTTCCAAATCAGCATATTCTTTGATTCTTTGATTTTATGAATAGTTCCCCTGTTTCCTCAAAAGCACACTGATGTAAAGATCCTTTTTTTCTTGTTATTTATTGATATCTATGGCCAGTAGATAAGGTATTTGCAACCATTTTTTTTGCTTGTCATATTTCTCTGCTGAATTTTCCAGCAAACTAAGTCTTGCATGTGTTGCACATACATGTGCAAATCAAATTGAACACTTTATTCTATGCAGCTGTATAAAAAAGAATTCAGTTCTAGGTCATTTATTACTACTCCTTTTTGATCTCAGTGCCCTGTTAAGACCTTAACATTTGAGTTTTCATAAGCAGGCAACTATTATTAGTAAGTTACTTCATGAATGCTAAATGGCTTCACTACAGTTCCGATCCATGTATTTTCCTGTCAATACTCTTTGCAGCATGTTGTGCTCTGCCTCATCAGAAGAAAGGAGAACAGCTTATGTATTATTAATAAGCAACTCATTTATAGATAGAAAGTTGGTAATCTTTGAATATTAATTGGAAGAACTCTAAAGGAACGATTATAAAAGAGACACAGAAAGAAGATTCCTTCCTCTAAGTGTTGAATAGCATATTATTTTTGGACTATAAATTATTTACATGGAGTTGCTGCTTAGAACCAGGAATCTTTTATCTTTCAGTCTTTGTTTTAAACCTGATCAGCAAAATGACATCTATCTTCACATTTCCCCTAGAGCCTGACAGTCATGAAAGCACAGCCATTTTTAGGCAGATGTTTGCTGCTGATAAGATGCATTAAAGCATGACCATTAGCTGAACTGTTTTGTAAGTCATCAAAGATTCAGATTGTTTAACAAATTGATATCTATGCAGAAAACAAAAGACAGAGAAAGTCTGTGTAATGCTGCAGTAGTTGTTATTGACTGTCTTTAAGATCAACAAGAAGTGCTACATTGGACAGAGTACGAAGAGAATGACAATGGGCCCTGTTTCACAACAAGCTTGAAACTGAATAAAATACATCATTTATTAAAGTAATAGATTCCCTCACTACATCTCCCAAATATGCTGATGCAGACATTTTTTCTGCCTACTCACATCTGTTGCTGTCATATTTAAATTAATTAAAATGTAACTTAAGCTTTACATAGAAACACATCCTAAAACTATAATGTGAAGCTTATGTGTCTGTGCTGCATGCAGTTTATGACTACACAGGTAGAGTGTGACCTAAAGATAAATATTACAAATGGAAAGCTGAATAGTAATAACTAAATAGCTGAATGGACGAGAAACAAAAAAAGAGCAAAGGAGCTGGAAAAGAGTAGAAGTGGAAAATATTCACTGAAAGGCAGATAAAAAGTGTGGCAAAATGCAACAATAGGTCTAGGGGGGTAAAAGGAAATACGAGATACATGCTAGTAAATATTTAATGGAGAAAGACAAGCAATAAGAAAAAATATTGGAAAAAATGAAAGATAATATATGCCCCAGAAATAAAAAAGAAAGAAAGAAACAAAGAAAAGAAACAAACAAAAGAGGGAATTTGGTTGAAAAGAGGACCTGTACAAAAGAGGCAAGGAAAGCAAGAAAAAAACAGTTAATGTTACTCTGTGTGCATGTATCTAGAGGTGAGAAGTTTCCTAGTTATATGCAGACTATGTATATATATATGTACATATCATGTCACGGTATCAACTATGACTGTATATAGTTAAAGTTTTTAATGTCACGGAATCACAGAATGGGTAAGGTTGGAAGGCACCACAGTGGGTCATCTGATCCAACCTCCCTGCTCAGGCAGGTTCATCCTAGAGCACATGTCACAACATTGTGTCTAGACTGCTCTTGAATGTCTTCAGTGAGGGAGACTCCACAATCTCTCTGGACAATCTGTTCCAATGCGTGGTCACCCACACAGTAAAGAAGTTCTTCCTCATATTCAGGTGGAACTTCCTGTGCATCAGTTTCGGCCCATTGCTTCTTGTCCTATTGCTCAGCACCACCAAACTGAGCCTGGAAACATCATCTTGACACCCTCCCTTCAGATACTGATAGATATTGATGAGGTCCCCTCTTAGACATCTCTTCTCGAGGGTAAACAGGCCCAGCTCCCTGTCTTTCCTCATAAAAGAGATGCTCCAGCCCATTGCCCATTGCAACCATTTCCACTGCCCTCCACTGGACCTGTTCCAGGATCTCCATGTCTCTTCTGCACTAAGGAACCCAGAACTGGACATGGTACTTCATATGTGGCCTCACTAGGGCTGAGTGTATCCCTCGATCTACTGGCAAAGCTTTTCCTAATGCACCCCAGGACATCATTTTCCTTCTTGGCCACAAGGGCACTGCTGGCTCATGGACAGCTTGTTGTCCACAAGCACCCTGAGGTCCTTCTCTGCAGAGCTGCTGTCCAGCAGGTCAGTCTCCAGCCTGTGCTGGTGCATGGGGTTATTCTTCCCCAGGTGCAGGACGCTGCATTTGCCTTTGTTGAATTTCACATGGTTCTCTTCTGCCCATCTCTGCTGTCTGTCGAGGTCCTTCTGAAGGGCTGCACAGGTCTCTAGGGTATTGGCTGCTCATCCCAGCTTTGTGTCATCAGAGAACTTCTGAGGAGGCCTCTGTCCCTTCATCCAGGTCATTGATCAATAAGTTAAACAATACTGGACCCAGTAGAGAACCTTGAGGGACACCATTTTTGACAGGCCTCCAACTAGACCCTGTGCCACTGATTACAACCCTCTGGGAGCTGCCATTCAGCCAGTCCACCTCACTCCACCTCACTGTCCACTGTTCATTCAGTCCACACTTCCTCAGTTCATCAATGAGGATATTGTGAGAGACAGTGTTGGAAGCCTTGCTAAAGTCAGGATGGACAATACCCGCTGCTCTTCCCTCCTCCATCCAGGTAGTTTTCTCTTTGTAGAAGGCAATTAGGTTGGTCAAGCACAATTTACGTGTAGTGAATCCATGCTGACTCTTCCTGTTCTCCACCTTTCATCCATGTGATAGAGATGAGGCTGACTGGCACCTAGTTCCCTGAATCCTCCTTTTTGCCCTCTTTGAAGACTGTCCTCATACAATGTGCTCGTGCATTCCTTGATAGAGCTCACAGATAAACTTGTTCTGCCAAAAGTTTTGACAGATCGGGGTATTTTTGTGTCCTGACATTTTATATTTGTGAACTTCAAGTATAGTTCCAAGTAGTTTCCATAAGAGCATAACTTTGTGAAAAATGGAACAGGTTAGGAGATTTAAAGAAAAAAACTCGGACAAAGGATGAAGTGAATCTTTGCAGTAATTTAGTGAGGATATTGTGGTAGCCATGCTAAGCTCAGCAATACCAAAACAAATTTTCTCTTTCTTCCTCTAAGCTTTGGATTGCAGCGTGTGACTGGTAAATAATATGTCTTAGCTCTGGACTTATTCTTGTCTTATCTTTTAACACTGTATAGTTTTTCTTCCTTGTCTTTTTGCTACTGGAGTCCATTATTGTAGATAAGGAGATAGATGTATTACATTGGTTAAACATTCATTAATGTAGACAGCATTAATTAAAAACACTGAATTTTACTGCTACTTCAGCAGGAATAGAACAAGATTCCTTATACTAGTGCCATGAAGACTTTATTTACCTTAATGGAAAAATATTCTTAAAAAGATATATACTCAGCGGGTTGCTTTGTTCTGCCTTAGTGGCAAAAGAAATTAAATCATGTATAAACATTAGGAGAAAAGCTAAGGCAGGTATGGGGATGGGAACAAAATTCTGTTCAGGCTTGCAGAATGGTGTTCTGTCCTTTCCTTTGTCTTTTCAGGTCTGGAATATTGCCACTGCTCTAGATGTGTAAGTTTAATCGAAACCTATGTTCCGCTTCTCTCCACATGCTTTTTTACCCATACTATGCTAAAGTTTCTTCAAGCTGCCTCTATCTGCTGCATCACTATCTTTCCTCAGTTAAAAATTATTTTGTACCCTTTACATCACTGCAGTCCATAAAAGTTTATCAGTCACACCATCCATTTAAAGACATCTGCTGTGTTAGCTGATTTTCTCTTAGATCCCAGATTTCTCTGAAGAAGGTTTTCACTGATGTCAAAGGCAAAAGTCCTGTTCACCTCTCATAGAAAGCTCCATTCTAAATAACTTTGTTAATGGGTGATTAAGTGGTTGGGGAAAGTTTCCTATGCATTTTTAAAAATTCTTGTTCTAATTTTTTGCTTGAAAGTAATTTTCTAACTCCAATAAATGGTCTCACTAGACAGCTAGTTTTTTATAGCAGGCATCTTAAGGAAATGCACAGAGGGACTTTCTGTCTAAAATGTCAGTCTTCCGGAAAATTTCAAAAGAAAATGACATAACAAGAGAATCAGATGCAGAGTAGTGTAGTTTTAAATGCAATTAATAAAAACTGCCTTGGAGCAGATAATATGTGTGCATATGTGTCAACATTAATTTCATTTCTATAGAAAAAACCTTAGCCAAACAATCCCCTCCTAAACCTTACACAAGTTTTAGTATGTTTTCCTACAGATTTCAAGATCAGTGACTGAGTATTTCATTGTGCAACTGACAAGGGCTGTACACTAGAGGCTATATATCAGGAATTAATTGTCACTTTGCAAGCAAATGAGATAACAGTCAGGCTTGCACAAAAATTACACTGTCTCAAAAAAATAAATGATTCCTTGGAAAGCATAAATGAAATGATAATCAGGCAGCTAGACATTAGTGGAAAGAAATAAGCTCCTTGAAACATCTCTACATCCTAAGAGAATTTTAATAAGGTATTACAAACTTCGGTAACAGAAAACCAAGCACCAAAAGAATGGAATCTGTCAGAGTGATCATCTAGCTGTGTCTAGAGAAAAGCTGTGGAGATTTCTCACAATTTTTCTTGTCCCCTATTTTAAGTACATAATTGAAAAGCAAGTAAGTTGCTTAGCTCTACTGGAACAAGATTATTTTTAAGTTTCCATTCACTGAAGGTTTTATTACTCTGGAGCTTTCCTAATAGTAGATGTGTCAGAAGAAAGATATAAATTTTATGGCAGATAAAAGAAAACATGCTTTGTTTAACATTTGCAATATCATCATGCAAACTGGCTTAGAAATCAGTATGATTCTGTGACTACTGAAACTATTATGGGCCAGATTCAGCCTCACTGAGGCTGGATATTAACCTCTTTCCTGATTTGATAGAAGCTGTAAAACCTTCTATAGAGTTACTTAACTGAACCAATAGAAGCCTTGCCCTCAACCCCAGGTTGATATCTCTTCCCAGAATAAACACATAGTCAGACACTTATGGAAGAAAATTGTCTTTGAGCATTTATTTGCAGGGCAAAAAAACCCAGGAGGACAGAAGAAAAGGAGAGAAAAGCCAACAAGACTGCAACATAGAGAAGGCTAGAGAAGAAAAATTTTGGACCAAAGTGTGGCCTGAAAGAGATTTATTGTTTATTCTTTGTAAATGAACAGGTTTGCATAGGGACGGTTTGACCCCACACGGCCCCAGTGTTTGGGTAACCAAGTAGTCAAAAAGGACAGTACTGATGACAACCATAAGATTCAGTTTCCATGGAGACAATGCATGTGCTTGTACCTTGCTGAACAAAAATGAAGCAGAAAATGGAGGATGAAGAATTCAAATATTTCCCAGAAAATTTAAAATAAGACTTAAAGTTAGATGAAAGCCTCACAAAAGGGATCAAAGCAAGGTCGATATCTTTTTCTAGAAGGTGGCAATAACTTGAGACAAGTTCATTCTTCATGCAATTTTAAAAAAAAATTTCCTCCATCTCCTGCTGTGTCTTTCTTCAGAAGTTGTCCAAATCATAGAGTCATAGATCATGGAATGGTTTGGTTTGAACCTTAAAGATCACCTAGCTCCAACTCCCCTGCTGTGACCAGGGACACCTTCCACTATGCTAGGTTGCTAGAGTCCATCCAGCCTGGCCTTAAACACTTCCAGGGATGGAGCACCCACAAGTTTCTGGGCAACCTATTCCAATGCCTCACCCCTCTCACAGTAAAGAATTCCTTCCTAATATCTAATCTAAACCTACCGTCTTTCACTTAAAAACCATTTCCCTTGTCCTGTCACTGCATCCACATGTAAATGGTCACTCTCCAAATGAAACCAAGGTTGTTAGAAACAAGTACATGCCAGCTACTCCCAGTTGGTGGATTGCTCTAACTTATTTAAAGTAAAACCAGTGGCATAGTAAATGAACGTGCCAGGCTGTGAATTTGAATGCCTGAGCAATCAGCACACAGTCCTTAATTGCCAGTAATTTAGGAATGGTAATCTCTTGCATAAGAATAGATGAAGCCTGGGGGAGAAATTATTCCAATCACTCCAATCAAAACTTGGCTGGGAGCATTGTAGTAGGTAACTTACAGTCAGAGATGAAATCTTCATTGAAGCATCAGTTATAAAATTCGAGTCACTTCAGGACGCTCATTGCTTTACCAATGTCAACCAGGAAACCTGGGTGTCTGTGTCAGGGACTTAAAGAACTGAGAAATCAATGTGAGAACAAATCCTAGAGGTGAAGGTCAACAAGGAAGTTCATTTTAGGATAAAAAATTGAGTCAGACCAAATATGTAGGTAAGATTTACTGTTTGAAGCAATTTGTTATCTTCATAGTTGCAAACAGAAGGACTTGGCCAAACCCCACAACTTTTGAGAAAATAACATAGAATATTTGAAGTAAGTTATACTGATAAAAATCAAAACTGATGATATGAGAATTTTGTGTTCCATGAAACATGTTTTTAGTGTTGGAACTTACCTTGAGAAAACAGACCAGGGTATCTTGTCCAAATACATGTTCTCAATATATAGTCTGGATCTAACCATAAGTCTGTCTAGCCAAATTATGATCATTAGGAAGAAAAAAATCCTGAGTTGGAAGACCTTAGTTTCTCATGTAACCTGATACTAATGGGGACTTACTAGCTATAGACAGCTAACTCAACATGGATATACATATAAAGATAAGCAAAAAAAAAAAAGCATAAAGAATGTGGTGCACTTTTTTTTGCAGAGTGAACCAGCAAGGAATGCAGTGATGAATGAATGCCCAAGAATGTTACAGATACAGCTCTTATGTCAATATGCAAGAGGGGGATTCAGAACCCACTTATATTGTGATAAGGGAAAGTAATGCATTCAATTTGTAGAGTAGAGGAAGCAGGCATTAGTCCAAATGCTAAGATAAGCAGTTCACTGAACTGAAAATTCAGTAATTTGGCTGATATTTTAAAGAGAATTTCACAAGAGATGGGATCATTGCAAGTACAAGTTCTGCTCACTTAGCAGAGCTTAATGACAGTTTCACACTGTAACCCCCCACCCCCCAAAACAGCCAACCATCCCCCCCACCCAAAAAAAAAAAAAGGAGAAAGGAAGCAAAAGGGGCAACCTTGGTGCTTACAGAGTAACTATTCTTTTGTTCATAAAGGCTAAGAAGCAATAAAAGCAGTTTTGTTTTTGGAGATGTAAAATGTTGCTGACACTGGTTCAAATACGTGTACTGTAGAAAGAAGCGATTAAGGCATCACAAACCGTGATCATCCATTTTTAGTCAGCATAAAGAATGATTGATGAAGTTTTGCACATACCTTAAGGTGTCTAAAAATCTTGGATGCTTTTCCAGCAAATTCCTTTGTTACAGTGAACAGTGCACAGTGCACAAATTAACAGTAAATAAATAAATAATGACATAAATAAAATGAATTATGTGATTATTCATTTATGTGTCTGTATAGCTTGTAAATAGGGTCTTTATGCTAAACTTCTATTTTCTTCAACACATTCTTAACATATTCATAATTCTTTATCTTGGTAATGCTGAGCACCACAATCTTACCTGAATAAACATCCAGCAACCTTTTAGAATTAATACTACATTATAGTGGTAACTTTCTTAGTATGAGTAGAAAGACATATATTTAAGAATGAAAAAAAAAATAAATTCTGAATCCTTTGTAAAACCTGCTCCTGCTTTTCTATGATCAAAATAGAAAATAATTAGAAAAAACATATTAATATCTTTCTTTTTTTTTTTAGTTTATGGATAAATATAGCCCTTGCATAAAAAAAGAATCATTTTGGACCCACAAGTCCAAATACTTCAATAATTAATTCTAATTCCATTTTACAGCCTAAAGTGAGAGACAGAGCTAGCAATTAAAAGATTCAAACATACAAAAAATATAATGGCTACTCAGTTTGGTTTCATGGTCATAAATAAGTGAAAGACAAATTACGTTAATACTGAAAAAATGAATAAGGCTTCTGAAATTAAGTTCTAATAATCTAAAGTGCTTATTATAATTTTTTTTAATATTAGATTTTGTAAAACCTATTAATGAGGAGGTTTTAATGGGTGTTTGGAAAAACAGACTAACTGAATCCTGTTTTTCTGTTTTTAAATCAATGCTCGAAGCACACCTAAAGCTTAGACACTCAAAGTTATAAAATTTATATTTGAAGATTGTCTTTTTAAAGTCTTCTAAATAAAAATTTGCTATCATATTAATTTATACCTGTCATATCTTTCTTAAATTACCCAAGCTTCCCAGCTGTAAAAGACTAATGGCTGCCTCATGAAGTGTGTCCAATGTAATTCTCAAATATAAATAGCTAAAATCCCACTTCTGTCTGTTCCAAATCACACTGCAAATATTTAGTGTAAAACTAGTAGAAATAACTGATTTACTTGATGGAATAAAAACGTGTAGATTTTGTATTGACTTTATGTCAGTCTTGTCTATGGCTCTGCCTCCTTAGTCACCTGTATTTGATATTTCTGCATCACAAATACAATATTAATGTGCTAAAAGAATGCTCAGACTACGTGTGAATAGTGTGAATAGTATCACTGACCTTGATGTCTAAGGCTGTATCAAATAGTGTTAGTTAAACAGTTTATACTATAGCCCATGGACTGTAATCTGAATAAATGTTTCTTTCCTTGCCTCCTAAACCCTGATTTGATGATGGTATTTGATAATGAAAGAGCTTCATTGTGTCCCTAATTCTTTTGCTTTAGATGATGGGGAGAAGTGTGAGGGGAAGTCTGGGTATGCCGTTGTTCTGATCCCACTTTTGACACCAAAATGATGTCAAGATATCACTTTTGACACCAAAATAATATGATAGGCTGAAATAATGTTAGAGTCCAATGATTAAAAGATGCCTCTGCCCAAATTAGGGTGCAAATGAGACCATATGTGTACAGATTTTATTTAAAAATGAATATGAGGTAGAGACAGAAATAGGAAGAGAGGGGGGAAGAAGAGAAAGAGAAAGAATAAGAGAGAGAGATTAAGCAAAAGATGTCATCACCACATGGGTTCCTGCAGCTTCGCACTTGCCCTTCTTCACCCCGGTCTGCTTAGTGGTGGGGGTCCCCAAGTGTTCTGCTTGAGGTTCTGCTTTTATACAGTCCAAGTCCCTGGTACCCATGAGGTGTATGTGCCATTCCCATAACTTGAGATGGCATGTGTGTAAGCAGTTGTTTCCTTTTCTCACAGTTTGCCATGGTTGGCATTTTTGTCTGGATGAGTTACCTAGATCTGCTTCATCAGGCCTAGCATCTTCCTTTTGTTGTCATCTGCACTTTTCCAACAGTCTGCACAGTGGTATTTTGTCTGCTGTGCTAATTCCAAATCTTTCACCTTTGTGTAGGCCTGAAAAAAATGCCTTCCTCTTTTCCATCTGTGCCTGCTGTGGAGGTTTATCTTAAGGGAACTTTCTTCTTTGACAGTGAGTTGAGACATTTTAACTGCATTCTTCAAGTCTTGACAACCATGGAATTCCTTTGCGCTTCAAACATTGAGACAGTGAAGCTCAGTTCAGTTGGTCAAAGACACACTTCTCTGAAATGTCTTAGCCTGTCTCAGGCACCTGCATGTGGCTGGCAAATATGTCGTGGGACCCAGAGGTATCATAGGAGCAACAGCTGGAGGCCCTGCAGGATAGACTTTGCTGTCTCAGACGACGCTAAATCAATACCTGTGGTCAAGAGAATTGAGCCTCTTGTCAGCACACCAGTAGTGTCTAGAGACCCAGCAGATCAAATGTCAATGTCTGGTTTTAGAGTGACACAAATAACTCTGTAGCCTCTATTGACTGTATTTAGTGGATCTTCATTGACTGTGATGATAGTTTAGATCCCTGTCTTAGAGATAAATACATGCCTGTGGCACGTGCGTTTTTAGCTACATTGGAATCCTTGCATAAGTGAATTTTCTCATGTAGAAAATAGAGTGAGAAAGAATACTGCTTTAGCCACGGAACATATTAGTTTCTCATGTCAGTCTTCATCTTTTGCTCCATGCTGTAGCACCAGCAGGGCTTCTGGCACACAAAATCTTTTTGTTTAAATTAAGCATCTTGAAAAAATCTCATTTGTGATCTGGGAATGTGAATGGTTCTCTGGCAAGAAGGTGGAAGATGCAGGTTAAATATTTGCTCCTATCTCCTCCTTCCTTTTACTATCCCTAGGAAACACAAAGAAATTTGTTGTATATTAACTTGCAGCTAATTTTGTTTTGTTTTGTTTTTGTTTCTTTGTTTTTAAAATGATGTAGTGGCCTAAGAAATAATACATCCCACTACCACTCCCAAAGAGAACTGAGTTAAATTAATCTTAAGAAGCTGCAAAAAGGTGAGTTATTAGTCCATTAGCCTTAGAACCTATGTCCTTATATATTACTGCTACAATAATCTGTGAGTGAAAATGAATTGTCATGTTTTCACTAGCTAAGGTTGTTTTATTCATTGCTTGTAGTAGAAAACCTCCAAACCATGCACTGATGTGAATTGGTTTCAGTACTATTAAAGAAACTAAAAATTTAAGTCAGTGGCTCACTTTTATGTAAAAAAAAAAAAGCATATAATTATGTTTTGTGGGTAGACCATACCCACAGAACCTGTGGCCATGCCTTTGCAAGCAGTACTCCTGGAAATTGTTTAGCAGTCTGAGATTACAATAAGTGCAGGGACATTTATTGCCATCTTTGAAAGGTTAAACAAAAGTGTGTACAGTAGAGATGGGAAACACTATTTTTCATTTAAATGTGTCCTTGTGGAGACCAATACTAAAATGCAGAGCTGAAGTCAATCTTTTAAAGGGATATGGAAACATACAGAAGATACAGAGAAAGCTATTATGATTAGAAAAGATAACTCTCAGTTAGAACCTGCTATTCAAGCATATTTAACCTGCTATTTAAAGCAAATAAATATGGAGGATGATTTGGGAATTATTTTCCTGGTTTATAATAATTTTCAGAAGAAAAATCTGGAAATTCAACTTTAATCTGAAATTTATGAAAAATAATGATGAGAGAAAGCAGTCGAACACATTTGAGGGGAAAATAATATTTACTAGTAAAGGTAGTTGACCAGTGCAATAATGTGAAGATTAACTCTTCATACTGTGAGATCAGGAAGTCATGACTAAATGACTTTTTTCATTGTATGCATCAGTCACACCGTGGTAGGTTTATTCCAAGCTCAAGTGGATGATTCTTAAAAGCCTGGTTAAATAATTTTTTTTAACTGCAAAACTATGCATTTTGATGCTATTACTATTGGTTGTTAAAACAGTAGAAATGCAGTGTGAAATAAGTCATCCAAAGAGATATGCTCTGTCTTTGTTTTACTGGAGTTTTCTTCCCTGGCACTTCAGTTCTCTCAGCAGTGTTGGCTCATTATCCAATAACCGTCATTATCCTATTGCTAAATCCTTTCAGTTTCTCAACTTTTAAGAGACATTTTGAGGTCTGTGGTCCTTGAGTTGGGGCTTTCTAAATTAAGTGCAGTAACCAAAAAGGCAGGGTCTCCTGAAAGGTTAATCTAAAAGCCTAAGCAGTGGGAATCAGAAAGAGAGCTGTCTGAATTTGTTCGGTGCTATTTTCTTCTCAAAATCTTTTTACAATTGTTTCTCATACTTGATTTGAAATATAAACCACTCCTCCTTATGCCCCCTCACCCTCTACCCTCTGAAAGCCTATCACAGCACTTTCTAAAACATTGGCAGGACCTCTGAAACATTTTTAGCAATTCTTTCTCTGTCAATTTCAAAGTCCGGTATTGCTTTGTCTATAGTTAGCATAATATGTAAACTTTTACTTTTCCTGTTTTATCTTTTGTACTTTCCAGTAATTGTAACTAGTATGTCTCCCTCCCTTACCTCGTAGCTATTGCATTTGCAATCACTCACTTGTTTTGTTTAGCGGTGGAAAAAAAAGGAAAAAAGTACTCTCAACCACCACCTTTGACAAATCCCACCTTTCTAACATTCCCTTCTCTTTGGCATCACAGTTTTGTCATACTGTCAATGTCTCTTCTATGTACTACATGAGCTTGCACTTAATGCTCAGATAAGTGGGCTTGTATTGAATGTCATTCAAAACTACTGGCCTCCTGAGTTCTCCTTGCTGGTCTATAAAGTCCACAAGAATTGTGATTTGAAAAATGTGGGGAAAAAAAGTTGAAAAAAGTAAAAGGTGTTAGATACTGATAAAAATACTTTAAGTTTCAAAAATAATTTAAAGTAGGTGTAGCTGTGTTTGCCCCAGGGGGCACTGAGAACATGAAAACAAATTTTAGAAATGGCTATGGAAAATCCAAGGAGCAGGCAACTTTATAAGACACCACCTGTGTATTCAGCAAGCATGAAAGATTCAATTTGATCAGATCAAAAAGCACAATGTGGATGACACATAAGGGATGCCCTTGGGAGTTCGTTCTGTTTGACTACCAGGGAACGGTTTTTCATTAAGGTTTTTCATATCCACAGCTAACTGCACGCTACAACAAAAACAATAGCTGTCTTCTGACACAGAGTTAGAAGTTTCATGTTGTTAAACTTCTCAGATCAAACCATTTCATTTTTCTAATGGTTCTCCTGCCTTTTGAAAAAGAACTAAGGGAAGAGGTAAATAAAAGGGAAAATCTGTATTTATGGTGTCTATCATCTGTTGAAAGACTTTGTGAAGACAACTGTTTGTAATTTCTCATTTATTCAGCATATCAACTGAATGATTATAGTATAACCAAACTGTAAAGGTGTTTGCAACAATAAAATATTCTTTTTTTTTTTTCCCTGGGATATGCTACTTTTGTTTCTGTGTTTGTTTTTCAACAGGAAGCAATTTTCTTGGAAAAAAACAGAAAGAAAAAAATTCTTAAATAAATCTTTCTTTTTCTGTCACAGCTATCAGTTACAGAATCATAGATTTGTTTAGGTTAGAAAAGACCTTTAAGATGGCCAAGTCCAACTGTTAACCCACACTGCCAAGTCCACCACTAAACCATGTCCCTAAATGCTACATCTACATACCTTTTAAATACATCCAGAGACGGTAACTCCACCACTTCCCTGAGCAGCCTGTTCCATTGCTTGATCTCCTTTTCCATGAAGAAATTATTTTTAATATCAAATCTAAACCTCCTCTGACCCAACATGAGGCGATTTCTTCTTGTTCTGTTGCTTGTTACGTAGGAGAAGGGACGGACTCCCACCTCAGTACAACCTCCTGGCAGGTAGCTGTAGAAGGTGATGAGGTCCCACCTGAACCTTAATGTCTCCAGGCTAAACAGCTCCAGTTCCCTCAGCCACAGCATCACCAGTGCCGAGTACAGGGGGTGATTACTGCCCTGGTCCTGCTGGCCACATTATTGCTGATACAGGAGAGGATGCCATTGGCCTTCTTGGACACCTGGGCATGCACTGGCTCATGCTCAGCATCTGTTGACCAGCACCCCTAGGTCCTCTTCTGCTGGGCAGCTTTCCAACCACTCTTCTACCAGCCTGTAGCACTGCATGGGGTCGTTGTGACCCCAGTTCAAGACCCAGCACTTGGCCTTGTTGAACTTCATACCACTGCCCTCAGCCCATATATCCAGCCTGTCCAGATCCTTCTGCAGAGCTTTCCTGTCCTCTAGCAGATCGACTTGGTGGCATTTGCAAACTGGCTGAAGGTGCTTTCAATTCCCTTGTATGGATTGTTGGTAAAGCTATTAAACAAAGGCTGTCCTCAGTACTGAGCCCTGGGGAACACCACTTGTGACTGTCTGCCAACTGTTTGTAACTCTATTCACCACCACTCCAGTTTCTTCTGGAGAATTCTGTGGGAAATGGTGGTCACATGTTTTACTAAAGTCCAGAAAGACAATATCCATAGCCTTTTCCAAATCCACTAAGTGGGTCATCTTGTCGTAGAAGGGACCAGGTTATTCAAGTAAGACCTGCCTTTTGTAAACCCACACTGTCTGAGTTTATGAAAGGTTCAATGCTTGGACTTGATCTCTTCAAACCATAATTTCTATATTTCTATAATCCCATTCAGACCCAGAGAATTGTGTGTGCCTAAATGGTGCAGCAGGTTGCTGATAATTTTATCTTGGATTATGGGATCTTCATTCTGCTCTCATCCCTGTCTTCCAGGTCAGAGGGCTGGGTATCCAGGGAGCAGTTGGTCTTACCAATAAAGACTGAGGCAAAAAAGGCATTAAGTACCTCAGCCTTTTCCTCCTGTGTCACTGTTTCTCTCCACATTCAGCAAAGGCTGGGGATTATCCTTAGCCCTCCCTTTGTTGCTAATGTATTTATAGAAACATTTTTTATTGTCTTTTAGGGCTATAGCCAGAATAAGTCCTGGTGGGGCTAGAGTTACTTTTGACATAGAAAGACAAATGACAGTTTCATGTCTCTTTTTGTCATGCATAAAATCTTCCAAGTTTTCATTGCTTAATCAAATTTAGTTTACAGTTAACTAGCTACAACAGAGCCCCAGAAGAATAGAATCTGTCATACAAATAGGTTAAATTCTCTAGGCAATTGATATTCTTAGAGCTAGAAAATTTATCAAAAAGCAAAATTATGCCTTTTGGTTTTGTCTTCTTTATTATTTTTGTCATGGTTGACTTTAGCTAATTTCTTTGTTCTTTTATTGATTCACAGCTTTGAGTTTCCTCTGGGCATCATGGAGTGAATGCATGCCCAAAGAGTCAAACTAAAAGGAAAACACCATTTTCTTTTGATATTACTACTTTTCTTTTATATATTTTTGCTGTCTTAACTATGTATGTAGTTAGCTTAATCATGTGGTTTCAGGCTGCAGTACATAAACATAGAAGGATCATAAATTATTAAAATCGATGTATCGCAATACTCTATACGAGCAATAAATTTTTGTTCATTTTTTATTAAAAATATGAAATGACTGGAAAACAGTTAAATTTCTTATGGTCTACAGCAGATTTAGTGGAAATAGTCTTGTTGGTTTCACTAAGACCTAGACCAAGGCCATTGGGAATATATGAGCATAAGGACTGTGTTTATGTAATATGTATTATGAACCTAATAGAAACTTTTATTGTGTATTATACCATCTGTCAGCTCTTATTTATCTTTGCATGTATTACAGGGAAATTATTCCCTTCCATGTTAAAAGCATGGGGAATTTTTAGTTGTAAAATAAGTAAGATTTTCTTAAAGTAAATCAAACCAGAGTACCACAGTGCTTTATTTTAAATTACAGTGATTTTGTAAACATCCCTTGGTGATCCAGCACAAAATACGTATCTGAAATTTTCCCTTCTTATTCACTATGTTGCAATATAAAAAGAAAAGTAAACACCATAATTGCTTTTGACTGATGTGCTTTCATTTTTTATATATTATTTGATAGGCTCACTTGTGGCATATGGGTCAAGCACACCTTAGAAGAGGTTTAAGCTTTCCAGTACCTAAAGGAGACCTGCACAAAATCTGGAGAGGGACCTGGAGATGGACCTTTTACAAGGACAAGCTGGGATAAACTTAAACTGAAAGAGGGTAGATTTAGGTTGGATGTTAGGAAGAAATTCTTTACTGTAAGTGTGGTGAGGCACTGAAACAGGTTCCTCAAAGAACCTGTGGATGCCCCGTCCCTGGAGGTTTTCAAGGCCCTGAGCAACCTGATCTGCCCATGCCAGGGGAGTTGGAACTAGATGATCTGTGTGGTCCTTTCCAATCCAAACCATTCTATGGTTCTATGATTATGACATGCAGATGAACTGTACCACAAAACTCAGTGTGGCTATCCCAGGTCAGACTAGAAGGTCTGTGAAATCCCATGTTCCCATCTCCAGTACTACCTAGAACAAATGCCTAAAGAAGAGCATTTCCTTAATACATTTAGTGGCAGGGTCATTTTTACATATTCAATAACCATAACATGCCATTAACTGGTCATGTTTTCTTGCTAAATCCATGTAACTTTTCAGCATTCACAGCACCATACATCAATTAGTTTTACAATTCTGTGCCTCATTCCATGAAGTACCCCTTTTGCTTGTTATGAAACTGGCTTCAGTTGACCTTATTTGATGTCCTTGTTTCTTCCTTTTCAAAAGAAGAAGAATAGTCTGTTTCAATCCACCATATCTAAGCCAGTAATTTTTTGATTCTCTATAGTATCATCTCCCCTGACATTATATCTTTTCTTTATTGAAAATGCCTTCATAATCAATTGCTCATAGTGCAAAATTCTTTGCTTACTTCTCATCAAGTATCTTTTGTTTTTTTGGTGGTTTTCTTTTTTTTTTCAGATAAGAATGAGCCAAAATGCACACAAGTCTAAATGTGAGTGTGACTTGTGAATATCGATGTAGGGGACAATTTTCTCTAAGAATTTTTGTGGTTATTTTTAAAATAGAGTCTAAATAATTTCTAGCATTTGGTATGTATTTCTGAGTTATGCTATTTATTGGTTTGATATTTTGAATATATGACCTGATAGCTCAGAATAACAGCCAATAGACTCTTGAGTACTTACAAGGACAGAGATACCGCAAGCGCTCCATGCAGTCTGAGCCAGTATTTAAACATCCTCACAGCAATTTTAATACTTTGTATCTAGTAAAGACTTAGTGTGTTTCAACTTCCGTGCATAGCCTTTTGACCTATTGCCAGGCACCTTGAAGAAGAGTGCAGTTGGCATTGCCTCTGAATCCTCTAATCAGATATCTGTAAACAGTAAGGTCTTCCTTGTATCTTCCTTTCTCCAAGCTGGGCTCCCCTGGAGTGTCATGTAATCCAGTTTCCTGCTCTTGTTGGTGGCCAGGGACACCTGATTACTAAGCCAGTACATCTGTGTCCTTCTAGTTCTGGGGAGTAGAAAACTGGATGCAGCAGTCTAGGTCTAGTCTTACAAGTGCCAGATAAATGTGAAGTATTATTTTCCTATTCTACACATTAAAATGAACTGGTTTTGAACTCTGATAAGGTTGTCCTTGAAGACTGGAAAGCTCTTCTGGGCCTTTTTGCCTTCTGGGACAGTTTCTCCAATGATTCTACCTAACAGGCTCCTGAAGGGGCTACAAGCTTCTCTTCTGATGTCCATGTTTGTAATTCTGCTGTTCTGTCTTGCTCATTTCTCTCAGGATCCTAAATTCCACAGTCTCATGGTTGGCACAGCCGAGATTGCCCTTTTATTTTCATAACTTGAATCAAGTTTTCCTCATTTGTGGTTATCAGGCCCAGCAAAACATCTCCCCCAATCAGTTCATTGATTTTCAGCATTAATAATTTGTCTTACATAAATTCCAAAAGTTTCCTGTGTTGCTTCCATCCAGTTATATTGTCCTTCTAGCACACATCATGGTTGTTAAAAGTCATCCATGACTATCAAGGACTGAGACTGTGAGGCTTTCTCCAGCTATCTGAGCTAGGCAACTTTGACCATTCCCACACATCCTATTGTTGCCTATCACTATCACTGAACCCCAGGGAGAAGAGATCAGCACCTCCCTCTCCACCTTCTCTCCTCAAGAACTGTAGAGAGCAATGAGGTCACCCCTCAGCCTCTTTGTCTCCAAACTAGGCAAGCCTGGAGCTGCTATTCATGAGACATGTCTTCCATCTCTTTCAGCGGCTTTGCTGCTCTGCGCTGGACACATCCAAGGACCTGAGTGTCCTTCTTAAATTGTGGGGCCCAGAACTATGTATGGTGCTCCAGATGAGGCTGCAGCACAGTTGAATAGAGAGTCATAACCACCTCTTCTGGCTGTCTGTTTGAGCTGTGTTTGATGCACCCTGGGATGAGGTTGAAACACTCCTCTTGGCTAATTCATTCATTTAGATCCAGCCCATCCCTGCTCAGTTACTCTTCTTTGTCAAAGATGGTCCCATAGTCACAAAAGCCAAAGCTCTGCTTGCGACATGACTACATAGTTGGGTACTGACCAGTGGGTTTACTCCCTCTGCTTAAGCCTCTCCTGCCTCAGTGAGAGATTTAAGGAAAACAACACCTAGGCCCACATCTTTCCACCTCAGAGCTCTGTAGATGCTCTTGATATGCTCCAGGTTACTTCTGGCTGCGTGATTGGTGCCTGTGGTAAGGAAGAGGTAACATTCCATAGACTGAGAAGCCTTGCAGAGGGACTGCAGGGAGCTTCACTAATCTTGGTCCTAACCAAAAAATCTCCCAAGTCGTGGGATCCGGTTAGAATATTGGTGCCTCTATCACCTCCGCAGGAGGGAGCCACAATAACTACTGCTCACCTTTTCTTTTTCATGCAGACATGATCTATGACTTTGCAGAAATCACACTGCCTTTTCCTATAGCAAAAATGCCACAGTTCAGAAATAGACCTTAAATTGTGTGTGAGTAAAAGCGGTGAAAATAAGAGGACTTTCTTTGCCTTTATTAAGAAAGTGTCTGACATGTAAGTAAAGCGTGTGATTATTTATTTTTTGATTTTTTCAACAATGTTCTTCAGCAGTAAAAGTGATTCTATAATATTTCAGCACTAACAGACTGTAACACAGTTATTAATTAAACACAGCATAAACACATCAAATAAGGTAAAGACCTGGTGATAACCTACTATAAAAGATCTGGTTTAAAGTGAATTTCAGAGAAACATACTCTAGCTCTATTTCTGCTATCCAAGTAATATATTCTCTCTAATATAGAGCAGTTGTTCTGGCATAGACGGAAATGTGTCTCTTTTTGACATTTTAAAGACTGTAAGAACAAAGTAAAAAGAAAGTCAGAAAAGTGGCAGAAACCCCAGTGATGAACAGGTAGAACATTGTACTCTGTAATTTGATTCTCTTCCTAATGCTCATGTATTGACTGTCATGGAAACATTTATAGCAACCCCATTTTAAATGACCAAGTAAGTACTACTAAAGAAGCATGTCAAACATTATTTGTATGCTACTTGTAGAACTGTGATTATGTGACCCTACAAAACTTGAATTAAATCAGTTTGGGATAATTTGTAGTTGTCCAGTGCCCTAATAGTAGTCATGTTTTATTAACTAAGCTCTATTACTGGCTACATATAAGAGGAGAGAACTCCAAATGAGTCCTAATTTCCTCTCCTTTGTATTTGTATGAGAATTAAGATGCATGATATAAAACTTCTATTTATGGTGAGTAGATAAATTGCATTATGTGGGCTATGTGGTGGCTTTACCTATGAGTAAGATTAAAAGGTAAGGGGAATGGAAAAAAGGATGATTAAGACAGAATTAGTATTTTATATGCATATAACAAGCAATATTATAGTCTTTACCATTAAATAAATTAGCATTTGAAACAAGAAAATCATGGTTAGTTTTAACTAATTTAAACAACAGACTCAGAAATGACTGCTGTACAGCTCCTCTCTTGAGTGTGTTAATCAGTAAGAAACAAGAATCATGCTTGTTCTAACTTAATACATATTTGTGTTTGTATGTTAGTGTGTGGAGGATGAGCTTCACATGTAAAGTATATAGGTACCTTCCCTTCCATCCCAAATACTTAAACCTGATCATTAGGTTTAAGCATTCTTAGAAGAAATGTGCATTTAAAGCCATAAGATGAAAAAAAAAAAGTGTCTCTCAACATTTTCCATTGTTTTGGAGGAATTCTTCATGTCACTTAATTCTGGATTTAGGATAAAAATAGGCCATATAATCTCTTTCATACAGTCATCCTGTGCTGCCAATTTTCTCTGAATGAAAGTAATATTTTCTTTTGTGAAATAAAATGCTTAACCAAAATCCAGCTAAGGGCTTTGGGTTGGAATTCATCAGTAGGAGAACACTGTCTTCTGAGTGACTCAGTGAATATGACCTTGTTCAAAGACAGGACTGAAGATGAGCAAGAGGTCATAGTGAGTGAGACAGAGGGTTTCAGGGGAAGAAGTACTATTCTTTGGTGTTCAAAGTATAGAACAGAAATCCTGTATTATGGAGATGTCTACTTGGCCATTTCTTGGACTCTCGTTTTAATTTTTATTAGATGATTATAATACATGCGCAGTAAGAAAATGAATTATGTGAGTATGGCAGCCTTAATTCTGCTTGATTGTGCAACTGTAACATTTAAGTAAGGTTTATAATGTAAAATTTTATATACAATATTCTAAGAACAGGTGGAATACCTGACTGCTAGCTCCAGAGAAGAGCTAAGTAATAAAAATGTGGATTCCTAAATGCGGAATATTTATTTAACTTTGCAATCTCTCTTTACTGAGAGAATTAATGAATTAGCAAGAATGATGAATTGAATTATTTTAGTATTTTTCCAAAGAGTCTGGAAATTTGCCAGGGGGAAAAAAAAAAAAAAGAAAGTATTCATTCCTGCATAAAAAAATAGCCTTAAAATGACTTTCCTTATGAAATTGCAACTTCAGGTTCATTGTGTGCTTCAAATGTAGTAGAAAACACAAGCTTTACTTGAAAGTGTGGACATAAATTATGTGGAGGCCCGGAGCTGGCTGTCATTTTCTAGTGGAATATTTTGAAATTAAAAACCATTGTTTCCAAAATGAACTTCTCAGGTTTGAGATTTTGGTTTTTTCTTCTGTTTTTTAAAATTTATTTTAAAATACCAATTAATGTAGACAGTTATTCTATAGAAAGCTGAAGCAAGTGTTTGGGGACCACAGTAATAGAATACAAGACTCTCCAAGTCAGTGTACTTTGTACTGTAGAATAATATGCTGCATACTGATGGAGGTGCCCTTGGTAAGAGTGTATTGTATCTGAGATATTAGACTATTGGAATTCAATCCTTATTCCATCCACAGATTAATTTTCTTTTAAATTGGCCTCATCTCACTAATAAAAAAATTATTGTTTTAATGTGCTGAGCCTATTCATTACAAGTATAACATTTATTACAGAATATTAAGAGGATTTAAATATAATTAACTTAAAGTGAATTTGATAATTAAGATAAGTTTAAATTCAAGTTACATTTTACAAGTAGATTGATTTCAGCACTAGAAAAGAACGCATTTTCAAGGTTTTTTTTACTTAATTTTGTACTAACATCACACTAGACTGAAAAACTCTCTATTTTGTCTCTTTGCTTAGTGAAACCATTTGAGTTGCTTCAGAATTGAAAATGATCCAAAAAATTTAATGGAATAATGTTTATGTGCTAATAAAGTCACAGTATCATAACAGTCATGTCAGGCAGAGACATCATCATTGTCTATCAAGGCGTGTTCAGCATTGCATGTTCATAAACATGAACTAAAGTGCCGTAAGCTGTAATAAAGCATGCTTGGTTAAAATACTCTCAGCAGAGAATTCAATCAATCAGCTCTTATCTCTTCTGAGAGTTAGTTCTTTCCCAAACAGCATGACTGTGTATACAAAATGTTTTCTGAAGTGGTGATTGTGAAATGCAGGATGGCTGCTGTAATTGCCTCATTGTTCAGCCTATGTCACAAAATTATGCTCATCATGCACCATAGGTACCTCTGTGCGTATCATGTGTGCACAACACCAGGCTTCATTCTTTCCTTTGACACTGGGTATATTTCTGTGCTGGCACTCCTAGGGCTGTTCAGACAGGGGACTAGCAGTGTATTGCATAAAGGCAGACTGATGAAACTTTTCTTTTATGCAAAAGTCATGTGAAATAACACAGGAACACAATGACTGGAGGCACTGCCAAAATGATAATAGGTGTGTTTGGGCTTAGGGCCAGGTTAGTGATTTGGTGATGCTGTTTCATATCAGTTTGTCTCTCTGATTTTCTCAGAAAAGGAAGGTATATAGGCAATAGCTGCCTGTGCTTTGGGAATTTCTAGCAGCTACAGCAGTGTCTGGAGAATTATCACTGGGTGCTGTAAATCTGAAGACTTGTCACTGCTCAAGTTAGTGCTGGAGTGAGCTGCCTTCAGGTAACCTGAAGTTTATGGGTACATAAACCTACCTTATACCTATTTATTCCCTCAGCCATGCCAAGTGGAATAAGTCACTTTTGCTTTTCTGGTCCCTACCATATCATTCTCTGCTTCATGGCACAATAGAAGCAAGGCTGCATGGGGTGCAGCAGAGGAGAATGTAGCAAACGAGTGAAGTAATACTGCCTGTTGTCTCAGTTATTGAGGAGAACAGTCCAGAGGGGGATTCTTCAGAGTATCTTCCTGTGCATATGCTTTGGAAGTTCTGGTCTTGTGTGCTTAAGGTTTTGCTATGTGTGGTTTGTGGAGCACAGGGAAAGACTAGATACTCCTATGACACCTTCTGGATTTAAAATCTCTCCTGCATTCTCGCACTTTCTAGTGTCATTTGTTCAGGATAGACTCAGCTCAGACATAAGCAGGCACAGCCGTACAACTGTGACTGTGCTTAGGACAGGTGATTTGGCACCCCAACAGCAAGTGCTTATGAGCTATAAGGTTTTCAACCCCAGCTTTTGCCAGTAAGGGTGTATTTAATGCCTTGTCTTACCTTTCGAAGCAAAACCAGAGCAAGATTCTTGTCCACTAAGTTTAGCAGCTCATTTTGTGACACAGAATTCTATATTTTTATGGCGAAGCCTTGGAATGTGGTGTACACACTCTGCTCTGGAACAATGTGTCTCTTGAACCATTTATTTCTACTGATCCAAGTATGTGTAGAGAAGTTGGTTATGTTCCTTAATATTTAGATAACTTAAACTACTGAAATACTATCATATTTTCAGTAATTCTTCATGCAGAACAGATGTATGTTAGGCAATGCTGATAAAGAAAACCTATCTTCTCAGGAGTTGTTTCACTAACTTACTGATAATCATCTCTCAACTGCACCTGAGAGTTCTATTAACATTTCACCTCACTTTCCTTTCTGTAATTGTGTCATGCAGTTTATTTCCATGCACTCTTTGTTTTTCTGTCCAACACAAGGAGAAAATGAAGGCCTCTTCCTTTATAATCAAGTTGTTTATGGGTTTGCAGATATAGGCAAAAGTAATCAATAAAACAAATGTGTTTAATTCTCTTTTTTGCCCTTTTATGACTTTGCTCCCTGCTATTTCTCACTTCTACCTGAAATCAATGATACATTTTCTATTGATTTGGTATAACAGGGAAAAGATCTAGCTGCCTGTTAACAAAGTGTAGCATATTGAAACTCAGTGAGGTGAAAGCATTGGTTAAAGAGATGCTATCAAAAAATCTTCTTTGTTTTTTTGTAGGATTTTTTAAAGAAAAATAATTTTATTGTCATAGTTATATGCTTGTATAATAGTTTCAATTCATTTTTTAAAAATTTCTTTTTCATGTTGCCAAATTTAGAAATAACACTTGGGGAAAAGATCTTATTGTTCTTGTCCAGTGTCTGATTTGAGTTCAATGAGGTTAGTTAAGTTTTTCCTGTGGACTTGAATGGTTTCAGATCCATCTGATTTATTGATTTTCTGAAGGTTATTAAGAATCTTGTGAAAACCAGAAAAGCCATATGAAGAGGGTGGTACTTTTAAAATATCAGTCTTGATTTCCCTTAATTGAGACAGTCCCATGTTAACACTCAGTGCAAACGCCAGTGTATCTAATAGGCCTCAATCAGGTGAGCCTAGAAGCAAGTGGCAATGACATGATTAAGTAGTGTCTAGTTGAAAGGTGTAACTGTTTGCCTTACAGAGAAACAACTGAGGTTAGGTTTGCATTATTAAGAAATACTGTACTTATTGAAAAGTAAAAAGGGAATAATTAGTAGATAAAGTGGTTGAGCACAATGTGCAGTGAATAAAATATTACATTGCTTAACATAAATATTGCAGTGCTTAATTGGGCTGATTTTTCACTTTTATCAATAAAGGAACTGCCAAATTAATAGTCTACAATACCGCTATTAATTTTTGAACATTTTTTTACATTCTTTTTAAAAAAATAAGTTAAAAACTCCCTTGAAAAAATATAGATGTTTTACAAATTCTTTCATATTCTGTCTATTGAAAATGCATGTTCCCTTTTCCAGTAAACATTACTGGAAAACGTTCCTAAGCTGGAAACGAAGATTTGTATGTCCTTGTAGCGTAACAATCTTGACCATTTACTTAAAGGTAACGACACTTCCTTTGAGAATTTATATTTGTTATTGCATGACCACCTCTTAGTCTTTGTCCACACCCAATACAATAAAGAAATTCTCCACAAGTATGGATCATTTGCTACATTTCTCATTTTTAGGGATCTGTGATGTTTTTTCTCCCCATCATTGTTCTACTGAGCTTTCCCCCACTCCTCCGCAAAAGAAAGAAAAAAACCAAAAACCAAACAACAAATGAACAAACAAGCAAAATCCCAAAAAAAACAAAAAAAAATCCCAAAAAAGGTGAAGAAAATAATGGTTTGGGCTTTTTTATATGTGAATAATAAAATATTGTACATTCATTTTTAATGCCTTTCATTTTGTTTTTTATGGATAGGCAAAAGAAAAAAATATTTTTAGCAAGACTTGCAAGTTTGAGTTCTTGTCTGATGGTTTAATGGTGACAAAATACAATAATATTACTTTTTGTGAATGTATAATTTTAACTTTTTAAATTGATATAGGTTTTGAGAAACTACTATGTGGATTTCTTGTAATTACAATATTTTTGATACAGAAATCTGCATCAAATTGTATAATTTTATTTCAAGTCTTTGGTAACATTCACAATATGCAAAGGCTGAACTGACATTGCCAAAACTGGCTGTAAATCACCTTTATGCAATAATGTCTATCAAGTAAAATCTCTCAAAGAGCTCGGCGCATAGAACTGTGTGGAGAAAAATTAGAATACACTGAGACAGTCACTAGTATTTTAGTTATCCTCTTTATAAATCTAATATAAAAGAACAATTTAATGAACCATCTGTCTGTTTCTTCAAAATGTGATATTCTTACAAACAGACTTTGGGTCCCTACCTTGACCTGGATTACTGATGGACACAATACCAAACAGATCAGTCCTTCAAAGGTTATTTCAAACTTCACTTTTGTAAAGATGATAATTAGTAAAAAACCCACACTGTCAATGAAACCGTATAAAATGGCAACCAGAGGTATAGATTTCACATAGAAGTTATCTCCATTTCTTTTTCCCTTAGCTGTTGCAATAAATAATTGTTTGGGTTTTTTTACTTGTAAAACAAATATCTTGCCAGATAGTGCTGGGAGTGCTGCTTTAAATTGCAAATATGAACAAAATGTTTGAACTCTAAAATGATTCTGTAACACTTGTTAAATCACAAAATTAACTATATTATTAAATCTCTTTACCCAAAGAATATATTATTAATTGCACAGAATACAAACTAATGAAAAATATACTTTGGGGGGATTTTTATCCCATAACTTTAAATGTCAAAAAATAAAATTGTGGAGCAGCACCTCTCAACTTCTTCTACAAGAAATGGAAGAAATGGGAAACTTTTTTGAGAGTGATAGAACATAGGTCTTAAAGATATGAATTACCACCTGCAGACTAATATTTCTTTCCATTGTTTACAGACACTGGGAATGAATGTAGAAAGAGTTAAGTAAGTTAGCATGAATGACAATATTGTTAAACACTTGTATTGTTTATTTCCTTTTTTTAAAGCAGAGTTTGGTAATTACAAAAGCAAATAAGACAATGTAGACATGAAATATCAAAGTGATCATCTGACTGAGATTAAAAGGTGTTGCCACGAGGAAATATTTTACTTAAATCTTGTGTCAGCTCTGGTGGTTTTTTGGTTTTTTGGGTTTTTTTTTGAGGTCTTTTTCAAGATACTTACTTGATAAGTAAAAGCAAGTTGTCTTAGAAGGAGCTTCTGACTACTGCTGAAAACCGGGTAGGCTTTGAGGTGATGGAATCTAGATCCTGTCTGTCAAAAGCGGGCATTTCTTTATATCTGACAAAGGTTTGGAGTGAAAAGAGAGAAAGATGGGAGAGAAAATGAAAGGAAAACAAAAAAATAAGAAACTAGTGTAAGAGAAGGAGTTAACAGGTTCTCAAAACAAACAAATGAAAGACTAAGAGACTCAGGGTGGGCTATGTTTAATATGCAGCTCTGTTGCCCTAGAGGGAATTGTGATTGATTTTAAACTAGCGCATGATATGGAAAGAACTCCATTTTCCTGATTCTGACTTCATGCTAAAGGAATATAGGCATAGCAGAGAAATTGGGAAGAGATGAGTACAGAGACAATCTCTGACTACGTGAGGCTGAACCTCGAATTCTGTGTCCAGTTTTGGGCCACTCGCTTCAAAAAAGACACTGAGGTTCTGCAGCATGTCCAAAGAAGGGCTGCAAAGCTGGTGAAGGGTCAGAAAATATCCTGTGAGGAGTAGTAGAGGGAGCTGGGGTTGCTTAGCCTGGAGAAAAGGAAGCCCAGAGAGAGGACCTCACTACTATCTACGATTTCCTGTCAGGAGCTTTTAGTGAGGTGGGGGCTTGTCTCTTCTGCCCTGTCCCAGATGAAAGGATGAGAGGAAATGGCCTGAAGGTTCACCAGGGGAAGTTCTGATTGGATATTAGAAATTTTTTTCCACTGAAAGAGTCATAGGCATTGGAATAAGTTGCCAGGTGTGTGGGGGAGTTGCTGTCTCTGGAAATGTTCAAAAGACATCTGGATGTGGCACTTGGGGGTGTGTTCAGGGGTGATTATGGTGGTGCTAAGATGACAGTTCAACTCTATGATCTTGAAGATAGCCCCAGGCTATGCTCATGGAAATAAAAACTGAAAATGAAAGAATTAGCACATTTTTTGCATTTATGGAATAGAAAAGTACTGTGCAGGACATGTGGAAGGCGTTGGATAGCTTATAGATGAGTAGGTCTATATGGTAGGTAAGGTATCAAGCCAAGGATAATTCCTGATCCTGGAGAGTTGTAGTCATAGAGGAGTTTAGCAATGCTTAGTATGGGAACAGTTTGTAACAACTGAGCTGCAAAAAGAGAGATGTGTCTATAGAGGTTCTAAGGAAAATACAGATAAAGCCAAAGAAGCTAAAAATCTGTGCAAACCAAAACGAAAATTAGTATTTATTTAAGATAATTGGATTTAATAAAGAACTACTGAACTTCTAAACCTAGTACTTCAACTGGAGGGAATTGTTTTTCCACATGAGGTTGTGGACAAACCATAAGACTGTTAACAAGACTACACAGATTTACCCTGTAAATATAAATGCTGTTCTTCAGTGTTGAATGCATTGAAGAACTGGACTTGTTTTCTACTTAAGATTAATACGAAGTTGTGAAAGATGCGCCATGTGAGATTAATGTTCAACATGTTAGGCTGAGAACATGCTTGGGACTCTGTCACTCTATGATGCCTTACTTTTTTCCCCCACAAATTTCTTCATCAGAATACTGAGGTGTGGGCTGTAGGGGGGGCAATTACACCATGCCACAATTTCATATAGTGTTCCGTAGACTTGTTTTGCCAATTATTTTATGAAAGATTGTAAAAGTTGTATCTACATTTTATCTAAAAATAGGAAAAGTAAAGAAAACCAACTGCGTGTACACAATATGAGCAAGACTTTCTGCTTTTATAAATAGCTGTTGGTGGTAAAGGGAAAATTGAAAAGATTATCTGTCCTGCTGTTATGAGTAAGTGTATTTTCATAAAGGACCTTCACAGATCAGTTTCTCAATTCTATTAAAAAAAGTTTCAATTTCCTTTTGAGGCAAACTGATCCATTATGCAAGATGCTTCACCACTTGTTCATTGTGAAACAAATTACAATATTCTACATGAGATCTTCAGGAATAAAAAGAACCTTTTGCAGTGTACATGATAGCAGGTTCTTGCAGGTTTACGTCATATTAGTACATTTGTCCTCATGTAATTCGTAGATTCTAGATATGAAACAATGCTTTGTGATTTCAAAATATTCACTTTAAAAAAAAGAAAAAATTAACTGAATCCAAAACTTACTCTGAGAGAAAGCATATAATGGCAAAGATGACTTAGTCGATCTCTACATAAGTTACTTAGACTGCACTTTTTCCCCCAAAATTTTTTTTGGTCAAACTTGTTCTAAATGAAAGAGAAATTTGGTATATACTTGAGTGAAACTACAGGTAGGCATATAGTGAGGGTGAGAAAGAAGCAAGCTCAACATTTGTCTAAATGAGGATGTAGATCTAATTTAGGATTTAGAGGAATCCTAAGGAGAAGGAAATTAGAACCTTCCTCCTGCACAGATTTTGCTGCAGAGAACCACTGCTGGATAGTCAGCATATATTTATTTCTCTAGAGTTGATACTCTTTCTCCTGACTTTGTGATGATTTCTGCACACTTTGCTGTCTACATTCCCCATAGTTCTAGCCAAACTCTAGGTTATCTAGGTGCTTCATTATAATCAAGAAGGTTTTCACTTGAATGCACAACCTTTATTTCCTGTTCCTACTTCACTTAGTCCTGGGCAAGGAATTCCCAAAACCACTGCAGTATTAACTCTCTAGCAAGTAAATAATGTCTGACATCTACAAAGCTCTTAAAGTTTTGTTTTTCTAGCAGCAAATGGTGAAAATATAGATTTGTCATGTTTGCACTTTTTTTTAAAATGAAAAAAATAGGAAAAAGAAGGAAGCAGAGGCCCAAAATGCCTTTCTCCCCTAAGAAAGAAAAAAAGCTCCACATTACTATCACACAGGAATTTTTTCCTGACTCTCAATAGACAGCTATACTAGTTTCCTTGCTGAGATACCAGCATAAGAAATTTTAATATCTTATTGCTTTGTTTGAATAGATGATTCAGAGATTTTAAGGTGACAAAAAAATGATTTAATGTCAGCTTTTTAATATTATGCCATGCAAAGCTGAAATGAAAGGTAGGTTGGTTAATAAATACCTCTGAAATTGGAGTGCTTTATTCTAGGGAAATCTAATTTTATCAGTAATTTTCTTTGCCTCACGTGATAATTATGCATATGAATAGATACACCCTTATAAATGATCATACATGCACACATAATCATGAGTGGATATTAGAATACATATATGTATCATTCTTGTCTGAGAAGACATATATATATATATACACACTCATATACATATAAGCTGTGCTAAATTTGCAATGATTTCACTGCCTATCTGTTAAGTATTTGTAGATCATATCACATATACATTTTTCTTGGGTTTGTTTGGTTTTGGTTGGGTTTTTTTGGTTGAGTGTGCATTGGTTTTTTGGTTTTTTTCAAATGAAATTGATGTGGAACTAACAGACCTATACTTACCTTGGTCCACCAATTTCAGTTTCAAAATGTTGTGGAGGACATTAGCTGGTCCAAATTCCCCAGGCCTTACACTGCAGTCTACCATTTATTAAAGTATCTACACCAGTCATCCAGACTGTTCCTTGAGCCATAATTGCAATGTTCTTCTCTGCAAGTTAGTTTCATTAGCTTGCATATATATTCTGACTTGTCTACTAGCGACTTCCAGTTTGCAACATAGTGAAATTCAAACCCCAAATTTTATTATTTTAAAAATAGGATCTAAACTGCGTTTTAAATATCTATCGGGTGTCATTTAAAATAATTTTGTTTACTGATGCGATAGAAAGTATTTTCTTTTCACTGACAGTGCGATATTTCACCTGGCTTTGCTCCAAACACAGAAATATTCTTACACTGTTTTGACATGCTGTATTATGACTGATTGATGAATTGGCCATCTGTGTCAAATTCAAGTCACATATCTGGTTTAGAGTATTTTCTTTCCAATGTAGTGTACTACTTGCTAGCTTTAATATTGGCCTTAGAACGTTCATGAATATGTTTCGTTTCCTTGAGCAATTTCTTTTATTTCCCAGTTAACAATATACACATGTGGCTGTCAGCTTCTTCATTTTTCCATTGGTGATATATGTTGTTGGTGGTTCCTTGTTATTAAGACTAAACAGAATGCAGCTTCTGGAAAAGTGTTCATTGCACATTTCTCTGGTCATGTTTTCCCTACAGAAATCCTGGAGAACAAATATTTATTTCTATTGATATTTTGAAATCTCTTACCAGAGTTCCACAAAGGCAGAGTATCGGAATGCTTGGGTAGCTGATATGCCAACGGACCCTACAGAATAGTTGGATGTAGGATCAGTGTTAAAAATTATGTGTTTAAAGAGCACAGTAGCAATTCATCTTCCCTGGTCTACTCAGCTATCGCTATTCCACATTTCTGTACTTTTCAGCTGTAATGCCCTGATAATTTTTGTAGAAACACGTAAGATAAAATCAAACATTGTTGTTATTATTAGTTATTAAATTTTAAATTGTTGTGGCTGTGGAAAGTGTAGGCAATCAATAGTAAACTATAAAAAAAATTAATCATGATCTCATAACCAATGATAAATTGTATTTCCAATATAGAAAAATGTGTGTATTCCCAAGTAACAGTCTGCACATAGTTTTAATGAGTTGATAAAATTACTTATTCCAGATAGCACTTGACTCCAAAAGAAAAAGAAGGACAAATGTACGCAGAAGGTTTCTACTCAGTTGTGATAATACATATCATAATCTTGCTTTCTGGTTTTTATTTGCTCATTTTTCTGAAAAATACTATTAAAAAACTCTTATATGAAACTTCTAAAAATATTGAAAGAATTTTTTGAGATTTAACTGTCATATAACACAATGAAGGCATTCCGTATGCATACACAAGCATATATTTTATACGTAAGAAAATTTAAAGTCAGTGTGGTAAGTAGACATGAATCATAGATATTAAAGTTATGATTTAATGTAATTTAATTGATTGTTCAGTATTTCTGAGTAGGAAAAAGAAAAAGAAAAAAAATTCAGGGTCCAGTCATGTTAGCCCTTTGTGCATAATGTGTAATAAAGGGAAGCCTAGCTTGAAAGTTTGAGAAATCAGGAGAAGTTCTAGAAGTTAAGAATAGCAGACACTTTTATTACAGCGTTATTTGAGTGTTTATTCCATTGATTAGCGATGTATTCCTGAAATTTGGTTAACTGTCAGTTGTACTTTTAACAAGTAATACACCTGGCATATTTGTTATAGTATTAGTACAATAACCAGAGAGCATTATATTGTGCAAGAATTAGGTCGTTGTTGTTTCTGGTTGAAATCAAAGTTGTGCCATAAATGGTGGAAAACAAAGCAGTTTGAAGCAGGCTAGCAAACAAAATGGGAATTGGGCAAGACAAGTAAAGAACTTTGAATATTTTTTTTTTATATTACCCACTGCATTTTAGACAATGCAAAGCACATTAGCAGAGGGGGGAAAAAGAGAAAGGCCACAAATAACAGTGGGTATAAAACAGTGAAGAAATAGCTTTTAATGTATTTTCTTGTAAATGAAGTCTTATGTCCTGCACAGTGATATCTTCCTTTGGGATTGATCTGGTTAACTTAGCATAAAACATCCAGGATCAACTGAGATTTTCTGCTGGCTTCCATCTTGTCCTGCAGTAGATTGTAAGTTTCATTTTCTTCCTGTGTCATAGCTTTCATCTCAATTAGTGTGTCTTGGATACCCTGGGATTTCTTGAATAGTATGGGACACTTAATTTAGATAGCTGAGCCCAAACCACTGGGCTTAACACTATTTTTTAATGCCTTTTTAGATAGATTTTATAAAAGAGTTTAACAACACCAGTAAAAAAAATCATCAAGTACGTGGACCAACACATTATATGGAAAGAATACTGGGAGCTGTTCACAAGACAGTACCGACCTGCAAAAAATTTATTTTATGAATTACAAAACGGTCTTCAGCTCCAGAGGTTGGTGTAGGACAGAGTAAATATAGAAGTGAAAGCCTAGGCAAAGAGAGCAAGACATAGAAGTATGCTATATTGTCTTTACTAGTGTCAGGAAATAAATCAATTCAATTCATAGGAACTGGGGTTTTTTTTAAGGTGAATTGGAAGGATTTGATTTTATTTCTAAGTTTATTTCTAAGTTTTATTTTCGTAAGATTACAAAAGAGAATATATAGAAAGCCAAAAACAGGAAAAAATTAAAAGACCTTTTTCACTGTAGTTAGTGAAAACAAAAGTAGTCATTAGGTCTGTATATATACCTGAGATCAAAATGTTCTGCAATGAGTGATATCAGAGCTACCAAAGTCAGGCATCAATATGGAAAATTTCCCATTGCCCATTTTTTTCTTGCTCTCTGTCTATTGATACCACTGTTTGTTTTTATTCTTGGGATCAGAGATTAAGCTGGAAAAATGGACTGTGAGGAAATTCATACAGTTCAGGAAGGAGAAATGCAAAGATCTGCACTTGAGGAGAAACAGCTCCAGGCACAGTACTTGCTGGAAAGCAGCCTGGTAGAAAAGGACCTGTGGGTCCTGGTGGACAGCAAATTGTACATAAGCCAGCAATGTGTCCTTGTTGCAAAGAAGATATCCAGTGGTATCCTGGGCAGTATCAGGATGAGTGTTACCAGCAGGTTGAGGGATGTATCCTTCCTCTCTACTCAGAAGTGAGGCCACCCCTGGAGTCCTGTATCCAGTTCTGGGCTCCCCAGGACGGGAAAGACGTGGACATATTATAGCTGAAGGCTAGTTTAGCCAAAATGCTGGAAACTGCTATATCCTTGTAGTATGCATTTTACTCTTTACACTCTTTCCAGTGTAGTTTAGGTAAATGTAAAACAGTATTTTAATTCAAAGCAATTGAAATGTTATATTTATATTTATATTTATA